>WNWU01000034.1:2754698-2777306 GCA_012654045.1 Ptyas mucosa | reverse complement strand
TCCTTCCTTCCTTCCTTCCTTCCTTCCTTCCTTCCTTCCTTCCTTCCTTCCTTCCTTCCTCTATTTTTGAGAGAGAGAGAGGGAGAGGGAGAGGGAGAGGGAGAGGGAGGGAGAGAGAGAGAGGGGGGGAGAGAATCCCTGTTATGCATGTTTCTTGACTTAGTCTACCTCAAAGACACCAACTTTGAAACTTTGTCCAAGTTTTTTGTCCTATTTGATACCAACAATGAGTTTCTTTCCCCCACACTTCCTGCTTTCTCGGGACTGCATAATCTTGTCTGATAGTGCTCCCTTATTGGCTTGATCCTTCCTTCCCTTTCCCCCCATGTCAGTTCTGCATTCCTTCAAAACAGCCTATCACCAATGATACATGTGGACAATGCTGCAGGAACATGCATCATGCAACCTATTGCTTCTGCACCATTTAAGAACACCAAGTCAACACATTGCAGAGGAGGTAGCACTTGGGAACCACAGATATTACTCTGCCTTTTCATACGTTAGGTACACTATGTTGTATTCACTTTGCACAATTATTAACAGCATTCCCCCTCTCAGAAAGAGGGGGCAGATATTTCACTCCCTAGTGGTATGCTTCTGGACAAAAATTAACTCACTGTGAAGGCTTTTTCTCAACTTAGATATCATGATATAGTTTAAGAATTTCACTGGTCTTGAAAATATTAAATTGTCTCCTCAGGAAAATATTCCTGAGTTCTTGTTGTCTGCCCACCTCCAGAATGCATTGTGTCAGAATTTTCTTGGTTTGTTCATAACCCAAGAGAAGTCTCAAAGGTGGTTTTTCAAAAGACAACTGGCTTTCTTTGTTTTTCCTTGAAGACATTTTGCTTCTCACCCAAGAAGCTTCTTCAGTTCTGACTTTTTCAGTCAGAAATGAAGAAACTTCTTGGATCAGAAGCTAAACGCCTTCAAGGAAAAACAAAGGAAGTCCAGTTGCCTTTTGAAAAAGCACCTTTGGGACACCCATGACCCAGATGACTGAGAATCTCCAAGAGAAGGCAAGCCTCATGCAAAAAGCTATTTGAAAAAGCAGTATTATTTGTCTAGCAGATATCTAGCACTAAAATTGTCTGCTGGGGAGGGAATAGCTTTAGCCAATACATGAAGAAGATTCATCAGATTTTATACTCAATTTTAATTGAGCCCATCTTGCAGCGGGAGCAACATCAGAGTCAGAGTGGTACTTGTGGGTTATTGTTTAAGAATTTGGATTGGACAATTTCTCATTCTGTATCATTCTCATAAAGGCCAAGCTTGTGCTCTATGTCAAACCTGGATACATGCTTTGGCTATAAATAGCTTTAGGGCATCTGCAATAAATAAGGCACTGCTTGTCCTGTAAAAATTTTGTCTGTGTACTAACTTTCCTGGGAGGGAAAAAAATCAGAAGTGCACTGGTAGACCAACAGGGAATTTATTTATATAAAGATTGAACAATGACGGGTCCAGAATGCAGTCCTCTCTGACTCCTCTCTCTAAGGGGATTGATTTTGTGAGATGGCCTTGTAAAGTAAATCAAATTTTTACAGATGAGTTTTCATGCAACTTATCTATCAGTACTGTAATAATAATGGTCCACATATTGTGGATGTACTGTGTTTGTACCACAGTTTAATTCTAAATATTGACTCAAATGCAGATTTAAAGTTGATACAAGCTGCATACAGCATTGAGCTGGATTTACCTGTACCTTGTAAGTAGTTGTAATACATATTTGTAATGATTAGCTCTAAAACTGGCTTGCTCCTCTGCCAATAATCATTCAGATTGCATCCAGATATAGTAATTTTGGGTTTAAACATTTAGGATAGAATTTGTTTATAATACTGCTGGGGCAATAATTAGTAGATATAATTGGTAGATTTCTTTTCCTCTTTGGTAAATGGGAACAAATATTGCTGTGCCCAAATCCCTTGGAATTATTGCAAAGCCATCAGTGGCAGAGAAGAGACAAACTGAGACTGGAATCTACCCTTCTGGATTTTTGCAAATAATTTCAGCAGTTAAAAGATCATTCCTGGTGCTTTTCTTGGCTTGAGTTGGTTGATCAAGAGTTTGATTTCTATGCATGTTACTGGGGGCTAGAAAGTATATCACCTTTCAATTCAAATTGGCTGGGCCAAGGCATTATTTCTCCATATATGAGAGAAATAATGCCTTGCCAGTATTTGGGAGGCAGAATGAATGACTGCCTCCCAAATACTGGAGTTATAGATGATAAAATAATAAGTGGTGTTCAAAGCCTGAACTGAAACTATTTCCAGAAGGTCCAGATTGCTTTCTTTTTCTTGTTGAGTAATTGTTTACATTTTCTTTTCTGTCTGCAATAAGTCATTAATAGAATGCAGCAAAGGGACAGTGGGTAACCTTCACTTTTCATCCACAGCTCCTTCAACTATCCCGCCAACCATTGGAACCATCACAGACTATCATGGATCAACAATCCTTCTTTCTTTCCTTCCTTCCTTCCTCCCTCCCTCCCTCCTTCCTTCCTTCCTTTAAATCTCATAGTGAGTGCGACTCCCAATCACCATAGGCTTCAGGGGTGCTCAATCCACTGGTCAGAGTTGGGAACTCAATGCTGGCTTCAGCAAGCTACAGTTAAATACTGGATGTACCTTCCCCAACAACCAGGGAAGTTGAAGTTGTACTGTGACAGGGGTTGATCACTTTCACTATGGGGAATGGTCCTATGTATTTGGGACCAAGCTTCTTCCTTCTTTATACTCCTTGCAGATAGCTGGTCATTTGCATTCTTTTAGTGAGTTGTTAGGGACATCTGGAGGTTTATCTGTGTGGTCAGGGTTACCCGAGTATTGCAAATGGGTGTGGAGCCTTATTGGAACTGCTGAAAGGACTGTTATAGACTGGAGATAAATGATGTCCTATCCCTCCCCTCAGGGGTGGGTTTCACTTACCTTTGCTACTGGTTTGCTCACACACTCGCGCTCGCTTTGCTCAATTGCGCGCCACACAGAAGCTTCTGTGCACGCATAGACTGTATTTGATGATGGTTTGGGTGAGTGGGCGGAGCCTCCTACCACTGCTGCTACTGCTTCACCTGAACCGGGGCAAACTGATAGCAACCCACCACTGCCTCTCCCTCTGTTGAAAGAGGACTGTTCAGTTTTGACATAGATGGTCTCTTTGATCCCTCTTTGAAACCAGTAGTCCTCTCTAATGACCAGCTGTCTTCAAGGAGTTTAAATCCTTCCATTCCCCACCATTCAGTCAGAGCTGAAGAAGCTTCTTGGATGAGAAGCGAAACATCTTCAACGATAAACCAGAAAGTCCAGTTGCCTCTTGAAAAAGCACCTTTGGGACAACCATGATCTGGATGACTGAGAATCTCCATAGACATTTGTACTTGAGTAATTTACACTCTTAAATAGAGCAAGGTACATATTCCAGCCTGTACAGACAAATAAACGGTAACTAAACTCACTGTTAACCATAATACCAGTTGGAACCAGTTGAGTAGGGAGAGTATACAAGTAGCATGCTATAATAAGAATTGTCCAAGTTATCCAATATGTGCATGTCTTTAAATGTACACTTCTAAATCATATATATTATATTAGATTTTCACTAGCTAACAAATGTGCATATGGAAATCTTGTACAAATTTAGCTTACTTGAACTTGGCACGGTATCTATTTGGGAAATGCCCCAATAATAACTGAATATTTATATATAATTCTATCCTCTGTGGCTTTTTTGTAATGAGAAGTATGTATATGCAAATAAATTTGCCAGATAAATGCTGCTTTGGGTCTCAGACTTTACCAGCTGCACTAAATGAAAAACACTCTGAGAGAAATATTTAGCCTACAGTCCTCTCAACATTTGTGACATATTTTCAACAGTCTTCTTACAGTTATCACCCAGGCACAGTAGCTGGAAAAATCAGCCAAATTTCTATTAGTGCAGATTAAGTGGGGTCATTTTTCACGTAAGATAGTGCCTGCGCTACCAGCTAGTATCTTACTGTTTATAATCTGCTATTTTGACATATATGAGTTAAGGTGACGAGAATGCATTATAAGCATTACTCCCACTGTAACATCTCAACAAATAGCTTCTATACACAGAGCAAAAAGCTAAACCATGCCACATTTTTTTTATACAAGGCATGGAGCCTTTTAAAAACACTTTCTATTTCTGCACAATTCCTCAGTCACACCTTTTGGGTGTCCAAGGCTTATGTGGCAGGATTTCCTCCCTTGATTATTGCTGTTCAACAGCTCAGTGCAATTTTTAATGGCTGCACCCATTTTCCATTTTCCTTGGTGTCAGAAATTGAGTTCTATTAATTTGGATTTTACTTAGCTTCTCATACATCAGGTTTTTGTCTGAGACTAACATCACCTCATCATATTTCTGCACCAGTTTTTGATTTTGATTTTTAAAAAAGTGTGAATGATATCTTATAACTGTTGTGTAATGAGCGGCACTAATATGTAAATTTTTGGGAGCAATTTTCTCTCAGTTAAGTTTTAAAAATAATTTCTCTTAATTCAGGTCTCCATCCGTTATTGTCATTCTTGTATATGCAGGGACCCTTTATTTCTTCTTCTTCTGTTTTTCATTTTTAATTTCATAGCAAAATATATTGCAAAATTGGAAATATTCAAATATTTTTAGAATTCTCACTGCAGACTTAGTCTCTCAAACATCCCCAACTAAATTTTCACATCACCTTTATTAGCAAAAAAAAAAAAAAAAAAAAAAAAACATGAAAAATGAGCAAATGCCTTTGCCCCTTCAATCCACATAGTCCGTTTACTGACGTGATTAAGTCAGAATAAGTGGCCTAAATGCAGTTGAAAAAAACCCTAGAAAAATAATTTGCTCTTTTATATTCAAACTTTTGAATACAAAATCACAACCCTGGGGATGCTGCAATGTTCATAACTTTGGGAATAGGTCGTAAGTCCCTTCATTCAATGCTGTTGTACTTTCAAACCATCTGAATGAGTGATCATTAAGTGAGAACTACCTCCTTTTTTTAAGAAAAAACTTCGCCATGGAGAATATAACATTTTTACAACTAGCAAAATAATGACATGAAAATCTTTTTTTAAAAAAAAACATTTGTGAGAACTGATCCCTCCGAGCTTGTCAATATTCATGTTACAAAATGATTTTTTTATATGACTTATTGACTTCCCAGCAAGAAAATTCTCCCTGGAATTACAATAATCAGAAAGGGAACTGAGCTGGAAGATAACTAATTTTTTTTTATAACGAAGAGAATTGTAAGATAAACAAGATCTTAAGATTTTTATCAAGCAGTATTCTAGAAAAGTAAAACAACATTTGCTATATTTCTCATGCTAATCCAGTGAAATACTCTTTACTTACAGGTCACAATGGTTACTTATAGGACAGCTGTTATGTGTTTTTGGTGTTGTGTAGAAATATCTCCATTGTCATCACTGCTGGCTCGATGCTTTCATTAGTCTGTGTATATGTGTGTATAAGTGTTAAGTGTTAAAGCATCCATGAAAGAAACCTAAAACAAGATGGATCGACCAGTGGTGGGATTCAAATTATTTTACTACCAGTTCTGTGGGTATGGCTTGGTGGGCATGGCTTGCTGGGCATGGTTTGGTGTGGCAGGGGAAGGATACTGTAAAATCTCCATTCCCACCTCACTCCAGGGGAAGGTTATTGCAAAATCCCCATTTCTTCCCAATCAGCTGGGACTCGGGAGGCAGAGAATAGATGGCGGCGGGGCCAGTCAAAGATGGTATTTCCCAGTTCTCTGAACTACTCAAAATTTCTGCTACCAGTTCTCCAGAACTGGTCAGAACCTGCTGAATACCACCTCTGGGATCGACAACATCAGCAAGTATTGTGGGCCGAATTGGCAAAAGAAAGCTCAAGACCGTATCGGTTGGAAACATGAGGAAGAGGCCTTCCTCCTCCAGTGGATAGACAATGCCTAAATGATGGTGAAGAAGTTTTAAGTCATTAGTCTTCATCAAACCATAGTTTAATGAAGATTCTATGGATCAAGCCACTATATGATAGCTTGTTTGGGGAAATCTTGAGGCAGTATAGATTTGTATCAAAACATATAACTATCAATATTTAATAACTTGTAGACCCAGAATACTGTCACTCAGTCTTTTTCCTCTTTTTAAATATTATACAGGTAGTTCTTGACTTATGACCATTCATTTAATGTCTCTTTGAAATTATGCTGCTGCTGAAAAAGATGACTTATGACCAGTCCTCATATTTACAATTATTGCAATATCCCCACAGTCACATGATTGTGATTCAGGCACTTGGCAACTGGCATACATTTATAATGGTTGCAGGGTGCCTGGGTCACGTGATCTTCATTTGTGCCCTTCTCATGGGGTTTCCAACAAGCGAAATCAAGAGGGTGGGGGAAGGGAGTCAGTAGCAAAAAGGGTCATAAAATCAAGCATGTCTCGTTTAACAAGTACACTGTTTAGCAACAGAATTTCTGGTCCTGATTGTGATCATAAGTTGAGGACTACTGGCACTGTGAGTGTGCTCAAACATTATTTTATGTTATTGCTATAAATAGATGAATCCAGAAAGAATCTCTGTGTTTGACAGAGGGATTAGAAATCTAATAGACCTCCCAGGGACAGCCGTGGTGGATGCTAATCAATAAGCCAAGATTGGCAACTCTGACTGTGCAATTGAACCCTATCTATTTATACGGATTGTGACACATGCAAAAAGGGGTGGAGCTTTCATCAGGCAGTTATGGCTATCATTTCTACTTTTTTAAAAAATTCCCCTCACAGATGTCCCAGGGAGATTTCCCACTAGAGAAAAAAGGAGACTTTTTTTACAGATTCATCTTTACTCCTGTATTCCCCAATATACACTCATCTAATTCTAGACTAGAGGAATTCAAGGATTGGTATGAATACATTTTTTTAACTAACTCTGCTAGGCAGATTTCTCTGCTTACAGATTTATGCTCATGTTTTAAAAAATGAAATATTTGGATATAAATGGACTGGTCTGTATTCAAAGAGAGGATGTTTTGTTTTGTTTTTCAAAATGAGGTAGCCAGTTCTCTTATTTGTTTTTTTAAATTTCTTTTTATAACAAAATGGCTCTATATGCTCCATTCAGGATGTACTACAATGAAAATTGAACTCTGAGAAGAGCTCAATGCTACATAAAGCATCTAAGCTATTTTTTATTGGGTGATGAAAAAGGAAAACAACCCAGCATCATCTCATATCTCTGTATTCTCATTGTTTTCGTTTTCATTGTTTATTCTATTGTTCCATTATTCTACTACTGTTATGTTTATACTACTTTTCATTTCTCCATTTTTTCATGATGTGAGGCATCTAGAGTAGCCCATGATAAGAGAGGTGACAAATTTAACAAATAAATATATGGATGAATTTCCCAGATTGTAAAACACCTGTGTGTAGGGGAATTTAATTCCATTCAGATCAGAGATGAATTTTTTTTCATAAGTCATAAATTTCTTTGTTAAGCATATATAAGATAACAGGTAAAAGTATGAACATAATTTGAATACATGAAAGGAGTAAGTAAAAAGGAATATTAGGACAGGGACGGTAGGCACGCTGGTGCACTTATGCACGCCCCTTACAGATCTCTTAGGAATGGGGTGAGGTCAACAGTAGACAGTTATGGTTAAAGTTTTGGGGTTTGGGGAAGAAACTACAGAGTCAGGTAGTGCATTCCAGGCATTGACCATTCTGTTACTGAAGTCATATTTTCTGCAATTGAATTTGGAATGGTTTACTTTGAGTTTGTATCTATTATTTGCTCGTGTATTGTTGTGGTTGAAGCTGAAGTAATCATTGACGGGAAGTACATTATGGCAGATAATTTTATGTACTATGCTAGGTCAGACTGAAGTCAGTGTAGTTCTAAGTTGTCTAAGCCCAAAATTTGAAGTCTAGTGGTATAAGGTATTTTATTGCGGTTGGAGGAATGGAGGACTCTTCTCGTAAAATATCTCTGGACTCTCTTAATTGTATTTATGTCCGATATGCAGTGCGGGTTCCAGACAGATGAGCTGTATTCAAGAATTGGTCTAGCAAATGTTTTGTATGCTCTAGTTAGTAGTACAACATTACCAGAGAAGAAGCTAATTTGTCTAAAATTGATAGGCTGACAATCCCAAAGCCACCCTACTGGAAGGATTCAGTCAGAGTCAGTTCCTCCTCCAATCCCAGTTCCTCTAGGCACAACATTTCCACCATGTACCTGTTGGTCTGGGAACAAGATGCATACCTGGTATCATCAGTATGTTGATTATACAGAATCTATTCATTCAGTTTAATGTTAAAAAGAAGTACAGGTAGAAAAAACATTTGATGCATTCCACAGGGTACAAATCTCCAGGATTTTTTTTAACAAAATATGATTTCCCCCAGCCTGAAATATACTTTGATAACTTGGAAGTATATATACATTTCTCAGGTTGACATCTCAGAATCTTCTGAGACATACTAACAGGATAGTAGAGGATTCACCCCTTCGTCTTTTAATATTCATGGATGTTTTATATTATTTTATGCAGTCCATAATTATATCTGCAGTCTATTATGCTATTGTTGTGTCTTCGGCTCCCGAGCCCGGACCTCCGGAGGAGGAATCCTCCAAAAGTGAAGAGGAGGGGGCAAGGGACTCCTCCCCTGGCCCGTCTGGTTTGGCACCACTCCAGGCCCCAGCTGAAAGCCCTGTGGAAGAAAGCTCCTCTGAGCCAGACGATAATGAGGAGAGGGAGTGGATTAATCCCAGGTGGCGACGATCAGAGAGACGGTCTCAGCAAAGGAGTGGGTGGGGCCGAGCACGAGGTGATGAGTCACAAAGCCAATGCCCCACAAGGTATAAAAGGAACTGACCTTACCTTGTTGGCTTTTGTGATGAACAAAGTTTTACCCTGACTGCTTGTGTCCTGAAATACTGCAGCAGCGAAGCGTTTTCTTTGAAGCTCGTATTGGATATAAATACTTGGAGCCTTATCAGGGACTGGCCGTGGCAACTCAAAACAACAGCTGTCGTTATCTCTCCCGGGCTCGCTGCCAGCTCGTTGTTTATGGATGGTAAATAAACAACTTCTGAATACTCCTGTTCGAGTGTGTGTGCTTGTCTGGGCTTCTGAAGCAGGGAGGGGACAGAACAGCTATTGTGTTTCTTTCCTAATAAATACAGGACAGCTGAAATGATGAATATTACTAAGGACGCAATGAATGTTTAAGAGTGCAAGTTATTAAGGCTGATGTGCAATCAACAATGATAAATCTGAAATAGTAGGGGTCTTTTAAGATTTAATAATTCACATTACCTCTTGGTCAAATACAAATTTATATATATATATATATATATATATATATATATATATATATATATATGAGAAGAAAGCATATATATATATATGTATGTATGTATGTATGTATATGTATATGTATATGTATATGTATATGTATGCGTATACGTACACATACATACACACATCAGTGATGAAACTGTAGTTAGAGAAAATTAATTTCCCTAAACATTACTTTATAAAGTCAAAGTACAGAAAAGAGAGTATTCATTGAAAAGTTTCTCCCAAAAAAATGCCATGATAAAAATCTGCTTAAATTGACATTTTAAGACAGAATATGAAAAGTTCTGGTTTGTTGGAATCTACAGTAGGTGTATTATTATAGATTTATAGCTGTGCTGGAAATATAATTTAGAGTGTTGCTATGTTAGTCTTACTACTTTCTGTAAGAATCAGATTATTTAAGATTGTTCTCATAAGGTTCTGCCTTGGGGTCTAGATTTAGTTAACTAGTTGGCAGAAAAGAGGATGTGATCCAGACTGGTATTTTAGCTCACAGGAAGAAAGTGAAGGAATTTTAACTCCCTCATTTCTAATCATGGTCCAAACACTACCAATTTTCTTTTCTAGAAAGAAGGAGGCTTATTGAAATAAATGGAATTTCTACTTCTCCTATTCTTCCTTCTCCTCAAAGCTTAAGTGAGGAATACTCTAAATAAATCTCAACAACTATCTCTCTTGTTTTTTAAAAGAAGAAGTAGTCTATTAATTATTGTTGTTGGGAACTTCCAAAATTTGTTCCAGTAATATAATTTAAGAATGTTAGACTCATCTAATCATTAGCTCAATGAGTGACTGCAGAAAATATTTTAATTGAATATATTGCCATTCACCAATCTTAGAACGTTTAATATATTTTTTGTAAACAAAATGTCAGCAAAACCCCATCCTGCTTGATTTTCACAATTTCAGTCCTTGTAATCAATTCCTAGTCAATTTTACCATCCATGTGACAAAACGCCAACTCTTGCTTCATGCCATCATACTTCCCAGTAACTGTATGATTACTCTTTCCCACCACACGGTGGGTCTCGACTAGAGAACCCAACCATGATTAAAACTATGGTGAAAAATGTTAGGTTAGTAAAATGTTGCCATAATATCCTTCCATCAATATAAGAAGCAAATACATTTTTTTTTTCAGAGAAACAGAAAGAATGGTGGCTTTACACCCAGGTTGCTTCCCCTGTAAGAACTGCGCATGTATTACTTAGGAAGAGCCAGATAAAGGGATTATAAATGTACTGAAGTACTTGGAGGACACTTGCATTCTTTTTCTCTTCTGTAGAGAAGGGATGATTTGTGATGTTCCAGACAGGACAATGATAATTCATAGAAATAGAACATAGAATAAGAATTGGAGGGGACCTTGGAGGTCATCTAGTCCAACTCCTTGATTGAGCAGGAGAGTCTATACCATTGTCTATACCATTTCAGACAAATGGCTGTCCAGTCTCTTCTCGAAAGACTCCAGTGATGGGACACCCCCAACTTCTGGAGGCAAGACATTCTACTAATTGATTGTTCTCCCCATTAGGAATTTTCTCCTTAGTTCTAAGTTGCTTCTCTCCTTGATTAGTTTCCATCTGCTGATTCTTGTCCAGCCTTCTGGTGCTATTTTCTTTTTCTTTAATTTTAATTAATTAGATTGATTTAATTTTAATTAATTAAAATGAATTATTTTTACTTCAATTTTTAATTTTCTAATACTTTAATTCTTTTACTCCCTGTTGATGAGAATGGAAGTGTTCAGTGAGGTGCCCATGCTGTCAAGGCAGACTCTTCACAGTGAAGGAGGACCAGCTCAGACTAGGTGGCTCAGTGGCTAAGACACTGAGCTTGTCAATCAGAAAGGTTGGCAGTTTGGCAGTTCGAATCCCTAGTACAGGTCTCCTGCTTGAGCAGGGGGTTGGACTAGATGACCTCCAAGCTCCCTTCCAACTCTGTTACTGTTACTGTTTACAGGTAACAGCCCAAGAAGTCAAACTGTTTGAACGATTTGCACAACTTAAGAACAATTATCTCTCCAAATTAAAAATGTTCCCGCCACAGAAATCCATAATAAGAACTAAAAGTAGTGTTTCCTTTTTCCCTTTAAAACATTTTAATACATTGTAAGGGTCACGGTGTAAAATGATATCCGTTTGCTGGCATCTTGCATATCAGGGTAACATGATATCCCTTTCCACACCGGAAAGCAGTTGTAATGGCTTTTTTAATGTACTGACTTGTGCTCTATATGTGAGTGTGTCACACCCATCTTTTGCAGACTGATCATTCCGATCCAGTTCTTCAATTAAGAGGGAAACTTGGAAGTGTAAATGTCAATGAGTTAGATGTAAAATGGCTTTAAAAGACCATCATTTATTTCAGTGCAATTTACAGAAATGGCATGAAATTACACATAAAATGCAGCAGAACATCAGCATTTTTCCAGTACTGAGTCAGAGATAACTCTTCAATGAATCTCAATTAACTAATGCCATCCAAAGCATATCAATGCCGGGCAAGATGAAAAAGGAAAGAAAAAAAAAAGGGCAAGGCTTTGTAAAATCAGAAGTCATTATCCGCCATTTCTGAATTTCTACCAGCTCCAGAAAAGTAACTGGAAAAGCAAAACTCATTTCTTAGAGCCAGTGCAAATGCTGACATGGTCTAATCATGGCTAACGTAGTTCCTTCCTCCTTTCTACCTTCTTGCTTCACTCTTCACTTTGAAGTTCCCTGCGGTGCAAAATCACTTCTTGAACTAAATGACAAACTTTGCTAGTTTTACTTAATATTTGAAGCGAACCATGATTAGCATTGAAATTACTATAGGCTGCTACAGATTGGAACGGTGTTCTTCAACTGCAATAATCGCGTTCTTCCATTATTCGTACACCAGGTTAGTTATCCAACTTTGGTTACAACTCATTTTCGCTACGGCAATCAACTTGATTGATTGGGGCTGTCCTTGATAAGTGTCCAGAAATTGCAGTTGGTGCAAAATGGGGCACTCAGACTGATTGATGCAAGGTTCAGGAACCATGTGATGCTTGCACTAAAAATCTGCATTACCTACCAATTGCCAACTAGGGACAATTTAGAACAATTGGTGTGCAATTTAAAAACCCGAAATGGCTCAGAGTCTAATTGTTAGATTCTTCTATAAACCTCAGATCAGAGGTAGAGGCCACTTTGAGAAGATGGCCCCATTATTGAATATAGGACAGAAGGCATTCTCCTGTGTGAATCCTAGTTTCCCATTATTTAAGATGATGATTAAAAAGCAGTCTCTGCAAGCTTTTTATTGTTAATTATTTTAATGATTGCTTTTTGTTTTGATTTTTAAAAATTGTGTTTATTAATAGAATAATATATATTTATTAATATATAATTAATATAAATAATAATTATATAATAATTATATATAATAATATATAATTGCTGCCTGCAATTACTGCAAGTTCGAATCTCACCAGGCTCAAGGTTGACTCAGCCTTCCATCCTTTCGAGGTAGATAAAATGAGGACCCGGATTGTGGGGGTAATAAGCTGACTTTGTATTAAAAAAAGAACGCCGCTTTGGGGGGGGGGGCGAAAGCCCTACTAAGCAGGTATATACAAAAGTATGAAGGCTGTTGCTTAACATATTGTAAGCCGCCCTGAGTCTCCGGAAAAGGGCGGCATATAAATCGAACAAACAAACAAACAAACAAACAAACAAATAAATAAAATATACTTACATTGCAAATTATCTCAATGTGGGAATAAGAAAATATTAAAAATAAAGGATATTTTGAGGGATAGATGCATGATCCTGAAACACCTCCCAGATTCTAACAATGATTATCACTTTGAGAATGATCACAAATAGCCATATTTGCCATTCATAAATGTTCCTTTGCTTGCCCCAAGGGAAAACTGCTGCTAAGGCAAACATATTTAACAGATGTTATTGTAATTAATGAGTTAATTATTGTAATTAACCAAATAACAAATGAAGATACACTAATATCAATAGACTGTAACATCCAATGGTGGCTGATAACTGTGTGAATCTCTTTCTTTCTTTCTTTCTTTCTTTCTTTCTTTCTTTCTTTCTTTCTTTCTCTTTCTTTTCTCGTGTGTGTGTGTGTGTGTACGTACATACATAAAGTTCAAACTTAAAGTTTTAGTTTATAATATGCTGGCATATTCCTGTTCAACCCTGTCTGCATGGCTTGCTTTGAAATAGCTAAACACGGCATGATTTGTTTGGCCTGACATTTGGTCCTCTGGATTATTCCAGTTTAACAAGCAAAGTTGGAAGTCATGGACAAATCATGGTTTTCAATTCTGAATAGTCAGGATCACAATGAAATTCAAACCAGCTATTATACACAGTAATCACACAGAGAGATCAAGTGACTTAGGATCTTTCCCATTCTCTTGTCAAAGACACAAAGACCTTTGTGATGCTGTTGATTTTACTGTAAACTAAGCTGTTCTGCCTCTTGACTGATACTAGATACCATACCATGTAAGTAGGCAAACCCTTGCCTTGTCATCCATTTTTATATAACCAATGATTGTCATATACTGTCAGAGTTTGTTGCAGCACACACACACAATCAGACAATTCAGCAGGATTCAAAACTTCTTTATATACATAATAACACATGTGGAGAAGAGAAATAGCAAGTACAAACACAGCACAAAATGGAGGAGGCAAAATGGAGGAGGCAAGCAAATGGAAGCAGCAAAATGGAGAAGGGAGAAGCTAGTGCCCCCAAGCTTATATACAGAACAGTTAAGTCATGCCCAAGCTTCAAACTGTCTCTTATGGCCCCATACAGCAAATACTATGTTTCAGTTACCAAACAGTCCCCCGTTAGCTGACCTGTTACTATGCCTATTCCAGTTCATCAATATATTTACATTGACATATGACAGGAAACTATAGACCTATCAGCCTGACCTCGATACCAAGGAAGATTCTGGAAAAGATAATCAAGCAACGAATCAGCAAACACTTAGAAGCAAAAAAGTAATAACCAAAGCCAACATGGTTTGTCAAAAACAGATCATGTCAGACTAATCTTATTGCATTCTTTGACAAAGTGACAAAATTAGTGGACCAGAGGAATGCTGTCGATATAATTTACTTGGACTTCAGTAAGGCATTTGATAAAGTAGACCATAACCTACTACTAGATAAAATAGAAAAATGTGGGTTAGACAGCATCACCACCAGATGGATTCATAACTGGCTAACCAACTGCACTCAACATGTAGTCCTCAATGGAACTGCATCTACATGGAGGGAAGTATGCAGTGGAATACCCCAAGGCTCTGTTTTAGGCCCAGTACTCTTCAACATCTTCATCAATGACTTGGATGAGGGGATAGATGAGGAACTCATCAAATTTTCAGATGACACCAAACTGGCAGGAATAGCCAATACTCCAGAAGATAGGCTCAAGATACAGAAGGATCTTGACAGACTTGAACAGTGGGCACTATCTAACAAAATGAAATTCAATGGTGAAAAAAGTAAGGTTCTACATTTAGGCAAAAAAACCCAAATGCACAAGTACAGTATATGTGGTACCTTGCTCAATAGTAGTAACTGTGAAAGGGATCTTGGAGTCCTAGTGGACAACCATTTAAATATGAGCCAGCAGTGTGCAGCAGCTGCCAAAAAGGCCAACACAGTTCTAGGCTGCATAAACAGAGGGATAGAATCAAGATCATGTGAAGTGTTAATACCACTTTATAATGCTTTGGTAAGGCCACACTTGGAATACTGCATTCAGTTTTGGTCGCCATGATGTAAAAAAGATGTTGAGGCTCTAGGAAGAGTGCAGAGAAGAGCAACAAAGATGATTAGGGAACTGGAGGCTAAAACATACGAAGAACGGTTGCAGGAACTGGGTATGTCTACTTTAATGAAAAGAAGGACTAGGGGAGACATGATAGCAGTGTTCCAATATCTCAGGGGTTGCCACAAAGAAGAGGGATTCAAACTATTCTCCAAAGCACCTGAGGGTAGAACAAGAAGCAATGGGTGGAAACTAATCGAGAGAAGCAACTTAGAACTAAGGAGAAATTTCCTGACAGTTAGAACAATTAATCAGTGGAACAACTTGCCTGCAGAAGTTGTGAATGCTCCAACACTGCAAATTTTTAACAAGATGTTGGATAACAACTTGTCTGAAGTCATGTAGTGTTTCCTGCCTAAGCAGGGGGTTGGACTAGAAGACCTCCAAGGTCCCTTCCAACTCCTATTCTATTCTATTCTATTCTATTCTATTCTATTCTATTCTATTCTATTCTATTCTATTCTACTCTACTCTACTCTACTCTACTCTACTCTACTCTACTCTACTCTATATACCTCATGTCACATAAAAGCCTCCCTGATGAAAGTAGGACAGGAAAGCAGAGGAGACCTCAATTATGGTTCCAAGAGCAACAATATATTTTGAGACATTTGAGTTTTCATCCCCTTGAAAATCTGCTAAGATTCAAAATAGGACATGTTCTGGTTGGAGTTGTAAGGAGGTTTCAGCATTTCTAGAGCCTGTACTAGAATGGAAGTGTAAGAGGCACAGTATCTGAAACTAATCCTAAAACTGAGTTATTGTAATGACAGCATGTCTATAGAGATTCTCCGTCATCCAGGTCATGGTTGTCCCAAACGTGCTTTTTCAAGAGGAAACTGGATTTTCTTTGTTTTTCTTTGAAGACATTTTGCTTCTCATCCAGAACTGAAGAAGCTTCTTGGATGAGAAGTGAAACATTTTCAAGGAAAAATAAAGAAAGTCTAACTGCCTCCTGTAATGGCAGCATGTTTGGGAAATAGAAATGATTTTCTATAACACATTTCAGGATGGAGAGCATCTGACCTTTGATCATAGTAAAAAGAAGAAAAGATCCCCCAGCACTTCAATATTTTCGCATATTATGTCTGTAAATATATTGAATAGCAACAGCATCAACTGTCTCGTGCTTAAAATAAAGACATTAAAACTATTTTGCCAGTTAAATCAAGGGGAAAAAAATCTTTCCCTGGTTGCAATTTTAAATAAGATGTCAATGCAGCAGAGCTATCTATCAGTTTAACAGAACCCATTCTTAGCATTTAATTGTTCATGAATATGATTATATTGATAGATCTACCAGGTAGAAATATTGATGATATAGCTTTCATAAAACTGATTTCATTCCTATCTGGTAGGATTGACAAATAGGAAAGAAAAATGTTAGTTTTATGCTTCATTGCCTAAATCACCGTTTGCAAAGTTCTATAGAAAATGTTTATTGTCAACTAAATCGAAACTGATTAACTAACAGCATAGGGTTGATGAGCTATTCCCAGAAAACGAAAATTTACTAAATTAGCAAGTGACCATGTTTATATGATGGAGGTAAAGTTAAAAAAAACACAGGGGAAAAAAGGGAGGGGGAAATCAAGCTATCTCTGTGTGAACAAATTGGTTATTTTGTCTGAATCCATCCAATAAAGAGTATAAAACATTCATTCTTTTGCTTAATACATCTACCGCAGGGGTCCCCAACCCCCAGGCTGCAGCCCACCACTCACCTATGAGCCAGTGGTAGGTTTCAAATTTTTTTACTACCGGTTCTGTAGGTGTGGCTTGGTGGGTGTGGCATTGCTTGGTGGACATAGCTTGGTGGGTGTGGCAGGGGAAGGATACTGTAAAATCTCCATTCCCTCCCCACTCCAGGGGAAGGCTACTGCAAAATCCCCATTTCCTCCCGATAAACTGAGATTTGGGAGGCAGAGAATAGATGGGGGCGGGGCCAGTCAGCATTTTTACTACCAGTTCTCCAAACTACTCAAAATTTCCACTACTGGTTCTCCAGAATTGGTCAGAACCTGCTGAAACCCACCTCTGCCATGAGACATTCAGAACTGGCCACAGAAGCAGTGTGTGTGTGTGTGTGTGTGTGTGTGTGTGTGTGTGTGTGTGTGTGAATCCCCACTTGCATGAGCAGCGGGCAAACGCATGCACGTGCCCTCCATTTGCATGAGCGGCAATACAAATAGAGCTCTGCGCACGCACATGTGTGCTAATGCTGTGAGAGATTTTTTAGCTAATGGTGCACAGGTGAACTTGGATTTTTTTAAAATTCTCACTTAGATAGTTAGCAACGAGGGGGTACCACTTTAAGCCATCAGAGGCAACCTGAGGGATGGTCCAGAAGTAAAGCTGGCAGCTGCCACAGCACAATTGTAGCTCATCTCTTTTTAAACCTGTGATTTGCGTGAAGAAGATCTGGAAAAACCTGCTAACTTAGCAGTTCCCAGGAAAATACTGGTGTTGGCCTCACCCCTGATGTAATCAACCAAGGTTTTGATTGGCTGAAACTTTAGGCATAGAGGGTTCAGAATATTATAGAATATTCAGACGCATGGCTCAGTGATTAGGAAAATGGGCCTAGGAAGGCCTTTGTATGTGTTCATGAACCATGTGAGAGAGTTTCAATAAAACTGATAGCCATAATTACTATTTCAATATTTCTGTAAAAAAAGAAAAGAAAAGATCAAATATATTCAGGAGCACAGCAGCAAATGGGGATGGGAGGGAGATTCTGAATCTTTTTCCTTTATGATTAGGAGAATTACTAAACTACCCCCACCCTTATTTTGAATGTAAGGGCAGCCCATATGGAAAAGATTTTTCAGTTTCTCTCCTGCACCATAATTTTAAATGAATCCTTAGCCTTTCTTTCATTGCATGCTGTTTGGAAATCAAAAATAATATAACAATGGAAGAAAACTATTATTGGTCTCTTACATCATGTACTGTAATTATTTTCAAGATCTAACTTCTTCAGGTTTTAAGTCAGGAGTGACAAGATTTAACTTAAATATATATTTTTTATTTACTAATCAAATTTATATAGCTGCCCATCTCAGCAAAGATGGGCAGCTATACAAATGCTATGGTGCAAATACAAATGTAAAACAACAACAACAACAACCCTGCAGTAATAAATATCATAAAAACCTGAATACAATCAAAATGAAGGGAGAAAAAAATGGCCCTCTCATTCATGGAGCTATTTGACCAAGTCTCTGGTTCCATGGTAACCCAAGGGCTGATCACATAACCAAGTACCGAGGAGCTTTCAGAATATCAAAAAGGATGAGACCAATCTAATTTCGGGAATGGCGAAATATTCCACAAGGTAGGTACCATAATAAAAAAGGCTATATAGATCCCTGGCCGATGGTACAAAAATATATGGTTTATTTGCTGAATAACTTAATGAATTATTCCTCTACCACTAATGCATTGGAGCCATACACAAAGCAACAATAAAACAGCAATAGAACACATGCATCATAAAGAAAATGGTAATAAAACTTGGGAAAATGACCGTCAACTTAAAATTGGAAATCAGCATTAAATACAACTGTATAAAAGTTGTGTGGAACAGAACAGATTTTGCTGACAGATCAAAAATGAGATGTTTGAGAATTAACCAACCTGATCCCTATTTTCTTTCTCCCTTTGTGGAATAGAGCAGTAGCTATTCAATGGACTTTATGCTTATGCAGATAACAATAGATTTCCTGCTTAAAAACCAATGCATTCAAAAATTTATCTGGAGAAGTGCATATGTTTAAACATGCAGGTGTTATATAAAGGGGGGGAAAAGTTCTACAGATAAATGAAGAAATATAGTGGAAAGATTACTGGATAGCAGTAAAAGTGAATTACATCTGAGTTCCCTAAACTTTCCAGCTTTGAGGCAGCTAGCAAGCATGTGTGTGTGCAGCTCCATATGTTCAAGTGGTGAGCATGCATGTACATCCCTTGCATAAATGGAGCATGTACGCCGACGATCCCCCACTGCTCGCACAAGTGGGGATGAATACACGCATGCTCACCTGCGGCCCTGTTTCGAACAGCTCATGACCTAATAGTGGGCCATGGCTCGGGTGGTTGGGAACCCCTCAATTAGATGACTACCAATGCTCTAATGGGGAAATAGGTAATCCATGGTCCACATACAGCAAGCGGCCAATGTATGGCCCTTCTCTAATTGTGTATGGTTGAATTTGGTAGCACAAATGGAAAATATATGGAAGAGTTACTCACTGTTTTGATGAAATCAAATCAATCATGCAGTCTAACCAAAGTGATGTTGATAATTCACATCATCTACACAATGATAATGATAAGGGGCATGATGACTCAGCGGTTAAAGATGCTGAGCTTGTCAGTGGCAGAGTGACAGCCCAGTTTTGAGACCCAGTTCTGTACAATGGGTAGAGCTTGCAACAGGGTGAGCTCCCATTTCTTGCCCCGGCTCCTGTCAACCTAGCAGTTTGAAAGATGCAAATACAAGTAAGTATCATTTTGGTGGGAAGGTAACAGCATCCTGGGAACCTTGGTGTATAAGCCATACTAGCCACATAACCACAGAAAATGTCTTTGGGCAACCCATCTCCCTCACCAAGAAACAGAGATGAGCACCACACCTTAAAATTGGATACAATTAGACAGGGAAACCTTTACCTTTTTTTACACAATGACATCATGGTCCACAATCACACTTCTCTCCCCCCCCCACCACCACCACGAAGGATTTTAAATAAGGATTCTGAGACTAGCATCAGTGCATCTCCTTAAATAATTGTCTCTCAAATTACCAAACTACAACAGTATCTTCCATCCCTTTATAGAAGGTTAACAAATCTTTCCTAAAGTCGTAAAACTCCTTCATTAGCCAGACTATGCTTTTAATACCTCCATGCAAATGTATGTTGCTTGAAAAATGATAAACAAAGCTCATTTGTTTAATACCCTGGCACATGACATTTCATTTGGCGTTTCTTTAAATAGTATTAGAAAGGAATTCATTTTCCCCATGAGAGCTTTCAACTCCTCATTGCTCCATTTTAATTCTGGTTATTGCTCAAGACCACATAATTACTAGTAAACTATTTATATTGCATGTCCCATCCTTTGTGTTTCTAACTCATAAACACTCCACTGGAACGCGACTAACAAACGTAGCTGTATCCACTGATATTTATTAAATAGGGAATCAGTATTACAACTGCATTGTTTCACAGATACATATTGCACGCAGTTCAAAGAATTCAGTTCAAATGAGTTTGTAATGAAAATAGCACTTTTGGAACCATTCTCCCTTAATGCAGCTGAATTCATAATGATGCCTGCTTTTTTTCCTGAGCTTTATTAATTTAGACGTGGCCCTGCAATCTGCTTAATAAATAATTTCCAAGGGGATATGAAAATAGTTTTGCATAGGTGCCGGAACAAAGAAATATGTGTCTCAAAAAACTACTTTGAGTCAGAATAATAATAGAGAATAATATTACTTTGTCAGAGGCATGTATGTTTTGTATGGATTTCTGATCTCTCCATCACATTTCCTCAATTACCATCTGGAGCGTTGATATGGAAAGTATACAATTCCCTGCCAGGAGACAATAATGAGATATTTTGTATTTGGCATCACTGGTCAGAAAAGAGCTTTGGAAAGACCTGATGGCCGGTGATGCTCTCCGAACAACCCAGCCAGCCAACAGCTTGCACAACTATAAAGAGAGACTTGCTGTACAAAATAAAAGAGACAACTACTGTGATGTGTTTTATATAAAGTTCCTGGCGGACCAGGAACTAATCTGAAGTGGTATCACAAATTGTTTGCAGCTCTCACACACAAAATAGGATCACAACTGGAATTATTCCTGGTCTGTGTGGACAAGCTGGCTGTTAGCTTCTCTAGGAGGAAAGCTTGGTGTGTGGAGGTGAGAGGAGGAGAGGAGAGGGGAGGGGAGGGGAGGGGAGGGGAGGAGAGGACAGGAGAGATATTTTCATCATTATAGAAGTGGTTTTCGGTTTTTGTGCCTACTTTGTTTTACTTCTTTTCAGCAATTACTGATGTTCTAGTTTGAATTCTCAAACAGATTACAAAATCTACTTTATAATATTGAAATAAAAAGATAAATTTAGAAACCCATACTGAATACTTCAGAAATACCCATTGCTATTTTCAACTCAGAAGCTGTTAACTACGTTTCCAAACACAATGGCACTCTAAGACTTCTCTCTCTCTCTCTCTCTCTCTCTCTCTTTCTCTCTCTCTCTCTCTCACTGTCTCTCTGTTTTGCTCCTCTGTTACAGATTCTTTTTCTCTCTCCAAATGAAGTATCTAGCTGACCATTTTGCTAACAAATTCAGTTCATTTATTTCCAAAAACACAACCTTGAGGGCCACAAAGCAGAAGCAGACAGCTAACACTTAAGCTCACAACTGACTAATTACTCTTCAGAATTTTGGCTACTGAGGTATTATCATCATTTTTTAAAAAAAAACAAAAAACAAAAACAGTTCTATTGTCTTGTATCATCACTTCAGAGATTGCTATGGATCTTCCCATCTGCTCTTTCAAGCTGCTGATGACTAGTTCATCTTGAGTATTATCAGCTAGAGGAAAATAATACAAAATTGGTACAAATCATAATTCTGAAACTTCAGTGGGCTCAAAAATTTAGAATGTTTTGAAAGTTATCTTAATGAATACTTTAAATATCACCCTATACAATCTGAGAGAATAGAATGGAGCAGAGCAGAGCAGAGCAGAGCAGAGCAGAGCAGAGCAGAGCAGAGTAGAACAGAACAACAGAACCGAACAGAACAGAACAGAATGGATATAATACCAATGAATGACAAAAAAGACTTGATCAGAGAATAATCAAGATCTCCCAAAAGATCTGAAATACATTTGATGTGTACTACTCTCTGCTAAGAATGAATTACCAATTTGGGATCTCTTATTCTTCTGGTAAAAGGTACCAGAAAGGCCCACTATGTTACTAATTAAAACATTCTCAGTTCACGTTATAACCTTTCATGACATTAGGATAGTGGAAGAAACTTCCATAATTTCTAGCTAATGACCAGCAGCAATGATTCCAAACCAATTCTGAAGTGATGTAATAGAGGAAATAATAGAGCAAAGAGACACCCAGAAAATAAGAAATTCTCATTCAGTAAGAAATCAAACACAGGTTGACAGCGAGTTATTGATAGTTTCAACTACAGCATAAACATGTTATCAAGATGAATTATTTTCTACCAATCCCCCCCCCCAAAAGCCTTGTGTCTGAATAGAACAGCTACACAACCTGTGACCCTTTATGTCATTGTTTCAGAAATATTTCTGTACCAAAGAATGCATA
>WNWU01000034.1:2743777-2754298 GCA_012654045.1 Ptyas mucosa | reverse complement strand
ACATCCGAGATCTGAATGAATGAAATAGCCTTATTAAATACTTTGTTCTTTACATACAGTAGTTTATACATTGCTCAAACAACTAAAGGGAACACAAAACTACTGTATGTAAAGAACAAAGTATTTAATAAGGCTATTTCATTCATTCAGGTCTCGGATGTCTTCTGCTTGTGTTCCCTTTATTTTTTTGAGCAGTGTATATATATAAACAGTGTATTATAGGACAACAATTTTTGAACCAATTGTACATCAAACAGGCTAAATTAAAGAATATGTCCAAAATCCAGGAGCCATTTAATCCTGTGGGATTAAAATTACACCCACACACACCCACACCCCTTCCCAGATCTTCATATTAGACTTTGATAGGTTCCTTCCTAAGTAGATATTCTTAAGAATTAATTAGCAGACACACTTGCTAAATACACATTGGATCATTTGGATATTTGAATGTATTTGTCCCATCAATGTATAGTTTACAAAGATCCCAACCTGGAAAAAAAATTGCCCAAAAGTTAAAGAAGTAATTAAATCTCATCGCAAAACAGATTTTCCCCCCCTCCCTGGTTGGTGATAAAGCAGACTGGATATAGTGCCTACTGATACAAAATTATTTAAGTCTAATTCTTACCAAGTATAGCAATATGAGGACCTAACAATTAAAACATTTTCCAGGTTTCCAAACATGGACCATATATTTCCAAATTTCAGGGTCTGTATAATAAACATAAATAATGCTTCTCTCACAAAGTCCCTAGTAATTCTCCCCTCACACTACAAGGGATCATAACAAGTGCACCACGAATAATATGAAGAGTCTGTCACAGGGTTCTTTTATAATTAGGGTTGTGTGCATTTTTAAGGGGGATAATGTCATGGCCCCATCGAATCCCAGTTCAGAGGAGGAGGAGTTGGAACTGGGACCATCAGATGAGGATGGCACATCTCCCCTGGAATGTCTGGAGAGTCCAGGGACTGAGGACCATGCTGTCCCAGGCCCATTCTGCATTGGGGGAGGTGGTTGATTGGACGGGGAGCTGCCTGCCTTCACAAACGTAGGGGAGGATTGGCTGCAGACAGGCAGTGATGATGAAAGGCAGAAGATTGCTTCTGATGAGGAACATTTGCCTCCTCCATTAGATCCAAGGGCATGGCGAGTGGAGTGGAGGCAAGCTCAAAGGAGATCTGCAAGGCTGTTCATGAGGAGGCCACCCCACCCCTCCTAAAAGAGACACTGGCTTGAACTGTTTTAATCAGAGTCTTTGATGTCTTTGCTGGAAACAATTGTTTTGTTTTTGCATACACTTCCCTAGCCTTTGTAAACTCTGTTTTGGATCGTGTTTCTGCCCTGTAGACTCTGAACCTTGCTTGAGGACTACGGGCCTTGTTTTGTGGACTTTGAACCTTGTTTATTACTCAGGGACCTTGCCTTGTGGACTCTGCACCTTGTTTTTGGACTACAGACTTCCTCCTTGCCTTGGGAATCAGCTCTGGTGATTTAGTTTGTGGGATTGTGTTGCACTGACTGTGGGTGGCTGCCTTCGGGAAAGTTTATTGTGGAGCTTTATCAGCCATTGTAAGGCCATTTGTCATGGAATAGCAGAGCAATAAAGGGTTTTATTGAAGTCTGCATCTGCCTAGACAACCTGGGTCATAACAGACAATTGCTTCATTGTGTCACAGGCACTGGTTTACAGGATGGAATAAAAAACAGAAATAGATACCGCACTGTTTCCAAACTTTCCAGTATCTAACTTTTTCTAGCTCTTTCTGGATCTCTGACTAGCAACCATCTAGTCTGTTGCTTAGATACCAACTATTCTGTTTCTTCTCCCCTCTGCTCCTTATCATTTAAGAGAGAGAGAGAGAGAGGAAGAGAGAGAGAGAATATGGGAAATAGCTGGTTTAATGAGCAGTACATTTAAAGCCTTCTGTTGTACTTTTTTGAATCCCAACACCCATCCTTTTGTGTAGATGTTGCATGACACACCTCCTTCTGAGTTTTCTGCCCAGCCCTTCCGAGTGTGGAGCTTCCCTGAAGGCTCCAGATATCTATTTGCAGGCATCCATCTCCCTCTGAAGCATGACCTCAGTCTGGTTTCTCACTTCTCTTTTCCCAAGGAAAGCTTCAGTGAATGTCTTGGAAGGCATTTGCTGAGGTTTTTTCCCCCCCACCTGAGCTGTCACCTCAGCATCACTTGTTACCAAAGTAGGAATTTCTCTATGCCTTGTATGAATGACCCTGACTTGAGCAACTCACCCACCAAAATTGGCATATTCAAAGACAACATCCCTTATTAACTCTTCCAACTTTCTTTCTTCGCTCTTCTAGTTGCCTTTTTAATTATAATTCTAAGATACTTGGGCGCCGTCAAATCCACCCAATTAGGGAATCCCATGGTTGAAAAATTTTTATGCCCAGGGTAAACTAATTATTTCAGATTCAATTAGAATTTTGGATTCAAGTGAATTGAGTTCAGTTAGAATCTTGATAGTCTTAATTTAGTCAATTTAGTTACTGTACTTCTTGAGTTATACTTCTGTCTTATGTATTTCTTCTCTTGTGATTTATACATTGAATTTAGCATTTTAGATAGTGCTTTTCAAAACTAGGGACAATGCTTCTGTTTTGTAGACAAGGGTTTAAACATTATTTCTCAAATTACCTAAAAACAGTATTTTATTTTTTAAAAAATAACCTAAAACAGTAGCATAGAGTATGTGATTAAATCCTTTTGTAAACTGTTTGAAATGCGCTTGAATAAAAAGATGACTGTAGAAGCACCATGATTTGTTTCACTGAGGTAAAGAGACAGCCAATTTGTCACAGCAAAAGAATTTGGGTCACCTTGAACAATTTGGGGATACACCTGTAAAAGAAAGCTCTTTTGAATGAAGGTAAATATGTGTCCCAAGATAATGTTACAGGATCCAATCTGAGTTGGTCATCAGGACCAGAGGTTTAGTTTCCCCTGCTTTTGGATTCATGCTGGAGCCCATCCTCAAGGAACTTCTTTCTCTCCAGAATGTGTGTACTAGGTTGTTCCATATGTAGCATTTATGTGGTGCCTGGTTGTGTATGTTTTTTAGTTGTTAATTGGAGTGTTGATGAATGGCAATTAAGTCATTGGTTGTTGTTTCCTTGTGCTGCCAAGTCCTTGGCTGCTAAATACTTGATACATTGGTAAATCAGCACTCCTGTTCACTGACAAGGACTGTGTTTCCCAGGCTTCAATCATTTCCCTGGCTATTTTTGTCCCTGCTCAGTCAACAATCTTAGTAGCTGCAAAATTGAATATTGTTCATTGCAATGTGAGGCAACCAATGAATTTAGGTCTCATCTAACCGCACCCTTGCAATCTGGTGGTTGGTTTCTTCCCCATCTGTTCTACATAGTCACAAGGGGAATCGATGCAGGGTATCTGGTAAATTAAAGCTATTTAATTGCCAACTTTGGTTTAGTGCTCATGACTTTTTATTCAGAAATCAGAAACAGCTTCTGGACTTTGTGCTTGAAGTGAAAAAAATAAATAAAACTTTGGGTTTTGCTGATTAGATAGGTGTGTTGTTATAGAACTTCAAACTCGATTGCAGAAAATATGACTTCAGTAACAGAGTCATTAATGCCTGGAATGTACTACCAGGCTCTGTGGTCTCATCCCAAAACCCCCAAAACTTTAATCTAAAACTGTCTACTGTTGACCTCACCCCATTCCTAAGAGGTCTGTAAGGGGCGTGCATAAGCGCACCAGCGTGCCTGTTGTCCCTGTCCTAATATTCCCTTTAATTGTACTCATTTTATGTATTCAATTCATGCTTATACTTATATATATTATCTAATATGTACTCGACAAAATAAAAATAAATAAATAAAATAAATGGCTAGTATTTATTATTATGTAAAAGTAAAAAGTTGAGGCTGTGAGTTATTATAACCTTATTCTAATGTGCTGGAAAAGATCAAAAGTCAATGCTTTTCTTTCTTTTTCACCTGCACTTTTCCCCTTTCCTTTTCTCCTCTCTTACATTCCCTTTATTTTTATTTTTATTTGTATTTTGTATTTTGATAAACTAATAAAAATTTAAATACGAAAGAAATCTGAAATCAGAGAACTCCGTTGAGGAAAACTGAAGGACCATCTCTAATTCTGCCTTCACAAGCAATTTCTCTTTCAGTTCCTGGAAAATAGATTTGGAAGCTAAGGGAGGACAGCAGGAAGGGATTAAAAAGCAAAACAAATTACTAATCTCATCTCTAGAATAGATGTCCAAGCATACCGGGACTTCTTCTTTTCAGTCCCAGAATGACATCCATTTGGTAATTTCCACAAATTGTTTTTTCTGGGTTTTTTTGATGGAAAACCTCTTGTTTCCATTTTACCACTTCCTGCCAAGCTCTTGCACCTGTTGTTGTTCAAGCTTCATACACAGAATGGATGCTCTTGTATGAATATGAGTCATGCAGGCAGGCAAATGTTCCAACACTATAAGAGTCACGGGGGGGGGGGGGGGTGTCAGATTTTCTGCAGCTGTTGCTAGCCATTGTTAGGCCATGATCATGTTACTGTGCATAAACAGGAACAAGTGGGAAAATGTTTATGATAAAACAGCAGAGATATAATTTGGATCCACTCAACAGGAGATTAGGGAGGTAGCAAAAGGATTCATTTGAAATGCCTAAATTCACAAAACTGGGCTCTGCTTTGAAATCTTTTGCTCTCATTTACTATGAGATTCAGAAGTTAACCTTAGTCATAAACACCTGGCTGGAAGCAGCAATTTAAGAAGATAAATATGAAGAATGGAAAGAAATTTCTTCTCGTGCTTATTGGTGATTCTTCTGACCCTTAGAGGAATTTTATGCCCCTTATTTAAGAGAGGAGTCTGGTGTTTACTATGCAATTTCTACCTCCAAACAAGATGCGATAAATGGACTATTTATGCTCTTTTGTAGGCAAATTCTGCAGGGTTGTACTGTGTTATTCAGAGCAGGGGTGGGTTCTACTTACCTTTACTACCGGTTCGCAACGGGAGTGCGTGTGCACTTCTGCGCATGCGCAGTTCGTTAATTATGATGTCCAGGTGGGTGGGCGGAGCCTCCCGCCACTTTTACTACTGGTTCTAAAGAACCGGACAGAACCGGAAGCAACCCACCATTGATTCAGAGTGATTTCTTATTCATACGGCCATATGTAGCAAGGATTTCTATGAGCTTAAAATATATAGTAGAAGAACATTTTACAAGCCATCTGAACTATGTTATGTCAAAAATTTCTTCTACACTTTTGTACTATTACTATTCAATTTCATTTAATTATGGGTGGGCGGCTGGGGGAGGGAGGGAGGGAGGATGCAGAATTTTTTTTAAGTAGGGTATGAGGTTGTGGCTTTTATTTTGCTTAAAAAGTGGCCAGAGGGACATCAGTGAGAGCTAGGGCAAGAGGGAGAAATGACTTATGCAGAACGGTGGCATTATAGTGCAAGCTGTATCACTTTGTAGCCTGTGTCCCAATGTACTACAGATATATATAAAAGGGTCAGAGATTCACAATACTGCTTTTGTCATTTTGATAAAAGACTTCAATCCTGTGTGCAAAAGGAATATATGTGTCCTTTTTTATTTATGTCTATATCAAATATATATGGCTACCCATCTCATAATAAGGATCTCTGGGCAGCATACCCAGACATAAACACATAAAGACATAAAACAATAAACATGTCAAAAACCAGTCATTACTAAAACAATCTAAAAAGAGTAAATCAGGTGAGAGATTAGATTAGCAAGGGAGCCACCTCAAAATCTCACTAGTACCCGAAGACCTGCAGGTCTGATGAAACAGCCAATTCTTGAAGGACATCTGGAAGATAAGAAGGAATGGAGCTGACCTCACTTTCAGGGGGGAGAATAAGAAATGTTCTCATGAAATTATCTGCCTGATATGGATATTTGATCACACAAGCACATATGAAAAGATCCTGGCTGCCCTAGGAGCCCAGCAGGATGGCACAGATGTCTTCTTGTGCAGGACTTAAGAGAGCCAGATTTAGCAAGTAGGGAGAGGGTTCTTTCTAAGTCTATCAAAGATACTGTTAAAAAAATAATAATCACATTATTTATTTATTTATTTGTCGAGTATGTATTAGATAATATATACAAGTATAAGTATGAATTGAATACATAAAATGAATACAATTAAAGGGGACATTAGGACAGGGACAGTAGGCACGCTGGTGCTCTTATGCACGCCCCTTACAGACCTCTTAGGAATGGGGTGAGGTCAACAGTAGACGGTCTAAGGTTAAAATTTTGGCGGGGTTGGGGATGAAACCACAGAGTCAGGTACTGCATTCCAGGCATTAATGACTCTGTTGCTGAAGTCATATTTTCTGCAATTGAGTTTGTATCTTTTGTGTGCTCATGTATTGTGGTTGAAGCTGAAGTAGTCATTGACAGGTAGGACATTGTAGCTGATTTTATGAGCTATGCTTAGGTCATACCAAAGGCAGCGTAGTTCTAAATTTTTTAAGCCCAACATTTCAAGTCTGGTGGCATGAGGTATTTTGCTGCAAGCGGAGGAGTGGAGGACTCTTCTTGTGAAATATTTCTGGACACGTTCAATTGTATTAATGTCCGATATGCAGTGCGGATTCCAGACAGATGAGCTGTATTCAAGAATTGGTCTAGCAAATGTTTTGTATGCTCTGGTTAGTTTGTTAGTTAGTACAAACATCCACAATGTTTGTGGATGCCAAAGAAAGGATACAGAGTGGGGAAAGATGATGGAATTGGTAGAAAGATTTCATGGAGCAAGTGGTGTGAGGTGATAATCAGCAGGTTCTTTGTCCCAACATCAAAGAGTAGAGGAACATCAACAAAAGAAAGGATTGTTCTAGCATTTGAAAGAAGTGAGGGCAGAAGAAGCCAAATGATGAAGAAGCCATTTTGGGGGGGGGATCAAAAACAATGCTAGTTTTGGGGCAGAAGGAATAATAAAAAGGGAAATCTAATGCTGGCTTTTCAGGAGAGTGGTCTAGAATGAGCAGTTATTTCAGCAATATAAACTTACCAGTGGATTGTTTTTCTCTTTCCTCTTCCATCTTTCTCTCCATCTTTGAAATAACAAATTGGTCCTGAGGGGGGGGGGGGGGACCAAATATTTATTGGAAGGGAAAAGAGAAAATTAAAATATTGTGGGAAAAGTTGATTGGTACAACAAGGTGGAATAATTAGCTGCAGCCAAAAGAGCCAATGCAATCCTAAATTGCATTAACAGAGGGATGCTATCAAGATCAAGTGAGGTACTAATACCATTCTATAAAGCCTTAGTAAGACCACACCTAGAGTACTGCATCCAGTTTTGGTCACCACACTATAAAAAAGATGTTGAGACTCTAGAAAAAGTGCAGTGGAGAGCAACCAGGATGATTAGGGGATTGGAGACTATAACATATGAAGAACGGTTACAGGAACTGGGCATGGTTAGTTTAGTGAAGAGAAGGATCAGGGGAGACATGATAGCAGTCTTCCAATATTTGAGGGGCTGCCACAGAGAGGAAGGGGTCAAGCTATTTTCTAAAGCACCTGTAGGCCAGACAAGGAATAATGGATGGAAACTGAACAAGGAGAGATTTAACCTGGAAATAAGGAGAAATTTTCTGACAGTGAGAGCAATCAACCAATGGAACAGCTTGCCTTCTGAAGTTGTGGGAGCTTCATCACTTGAGACTTTCAAGAAGAGATTGGACTGCCATTTGTCAGAAATGGTGTAGGGCAGTGATGGCTAATCTTTTTGCCGTCATGTGACAAAAGCAGGGGGAGCACAGTGGGGTTGCGCGTGTGCATGCCCACTTCCATAATTCAATGCGTGTGTGATACCCCCCCACTCCCCCTGCTTTTGCCATGCAATGGCACAGTGGGCCCGGTAGACCCATTTTTCACCCTCCCGAGGCTCCAGAGCCTTTCTTGGAGCCCGGGGAGGGCAAAAACAGCCTTCCCCACACCCCCGGAGGCCCTTCGGAGGTCGGAAACAGTCTGTTTCCTGACTTCTGGCGGGACTGGAAGGCCCGAAAATCAGATGGCTGGCATGCACATGCATGCTGGAGCTGAGCTAGGGCGATGCTCGCGTGCCCACAGATATGGCTCCATGTGCCACCTGTGCCATCACGGGTGTAGGGTCTCCTGCTTGGGCGGGGAGTTGGACTAGATGACTTACAAGGTCCCTTCCAATTCTGTTAATCTATTAAATTAATAATTAGGATTAAGAATCCAGGAACTGGGTGAGCTGAAAGAACCCAGGAAATCTCCAGAGGAATCTGTCTGCCAATCCCACAGGGATCTTTATCCAAGGCTTTTGAAAGTCTGGCAGCACCAACTTAATCCACCAACAGAAAATCTAAGGCTAGGGTAAATGTTTTTGCTACAAGGACTACTGATGATTTTGAAGGGTATAGAGAAAGTCTGGCAAATTGAAAGCCAGCTTTGCTTTCTAATTATATGCTGAAATCTTGCTAAATATATTGGTGGGGTGCTGGAACTGGCTTGTGCCTGTTTGCAAGAGTCAAATTTTATGGAATTGTGCAAACCGATTGACAGCAGAAGTGAGGCTTGAGTTCTGGTGTGTGAGTACTCTGTGATTAGTATCTTGGTGCAATGGCAACCATGGAACCAGCAGATTCAGTTCTTCAACATATAACAGCATACCATTGAATGAGGCATAGCAATGTAAGACAGCACCATTCAAATTAGATCTGAAAGAAGGGCAACACTGAATACTTCAGCCTGAAACAATTTAAGAAAATATGGAGTATCCATTAAACATGAGTAGATGAAGAATGAAACTGAGATATTGATGCCAGGTTGTTAGAATTCTATTGAAGAGATTTAGGTTCAAGTCCCATTCAGTATAAACCATCAATGGAGATCACTAGATCTCTTTGGACCATCATTTAGTCCAACCTGTCTCTCAAATTTGTTGCAAAAAGGAAAAGCTGGACGTGAAAAGGCCTCCAACCAGGGGTGAAATCCAGCAAGTTCTGACAGGTTGTGGAGAACCAGTAGCGGAAATTTTGAGTAGTTCGGAGAACTGGCAAATATCACCTCTGACTGGCCCCAGAATGGGGAGGGAATGGGGACTTTGCAGTATTCTTCCCCTGGAGTGGAGTGGGAATGGAGATTTTGCAGTATCCTTCCCCTGCCATGCCCACCAAGCCACACCCACCAAACCATACCATGCCCACCAAGCCACACCCACAGAACCGGTAGTAAAAAAATTTGGATTTCACCACTGCCACCAACTCTAATCATGCTGCTCAGAAGCACAGAAACATGTTGTGCTTTAATTTGAAGGAATTAAAGGCTGGGTATCTCCAAATGGATGGAGATTTTCTTTTGGTGGAGAAGGAGGACCCTGGCATTTATAAATCCGAGGGGTCCTTGGTGCTCTCTGATTGATGATGTTACCTAGTTTGGGTAATGAAACGTCTGCCGAAAAATAACCAATCTCAGAGAGCACCAAGGACCCCTCATTTCAACCCTGAACTACAAATACTGTCCTTTATTTATAAATCTCTTTGCTCTACTTTCCTCTACAGACTACTACATTTTTATTTATATATTTATTTATTACATTTTTGTACCTCCCATCTTCCTCAAAGAGGGACTCTGAGCAATGAGAAGGACTTTGGGCTATAAACTACAGAATTTGACCAAAATTGCATCAGTCTCAGTTAAACCCTGTTTCTCTCAGCCCAGCTGATGAATGGATGGAGAAGGAGGCCTGACTAACCTTGATGAGATCATTCAAATCTCGATCAGCTTAATATTCTCTTCATGGATGTCATATTACAGAACCGCATGCAGATAATATACCGTATATACTCGAATATAAGCCGAGTTTTTCAGCCCGTTTTTCAGCGTGAAAAACGGCCCCTCGGCTTATATTCGGGTCACAAAAAAAATGCCTTTTTCCCTGCAACCGTTTTGGCTCCCAGGGTTGCAGGGAGGCTTGCTAAAGCCAAAATGGGGTGTGGGGGGGTGCGGCACCCCTCCCCCGTGCCCTTTTTGGCTGTAGGGGTCAGGGAGGCTTGCGCCGGCAGCGCCTTCTGCTCCTCTTTTGCCCCTCAGCGGCTCCCAGCAACTGAGCAGAGAGGTGGCCGATGCCTAACGAGCGGAAGCCAAAGCGCCGTGGCGGCATGTTGCTGGGAGTTGCTGGGAGCCGCTGAGGGGCAAAAGAGGAGCAGAAGGCGCTGCCGGCGAGCAAGTGAGCAGCCAGCCATGCCAGGGGCGCTTTGGCCACCGGGCCCGCCCACCGCGGCTGGAGCTCGCCACTCACCGAATTTGGCCTTGGTTGCAGCCGCGGCTCCAGTGCTGAAGAGGGTCGGTGCCGGGCGACGAAGAAGAGCAGAAGCAGCTGCTGCCAGGCAAGCGGGAGCCGAACGACTGCATGGTCATGCGTGGCCCATGGCAAGTGCCTGCAGCTGCCTGGTACTGGCCCCGAATACCAACACCGTCCCTCGCCC
>WNWU01000034.1:2719032-2734556 GCA_012654045.1 Ptyas mucosa | reverse complement strand
GTTCCGTTCCGTTCCGTTCCGTTCCGTTCCGTTCCGTTCCGTTCCGTTCCGTTCCATTCTATTCCATTCCATTCCGTTCCATTCATTCCCATCCCATCCCATCCCATCCCATCCCATCCCATCCCATCCCATCCTATTCTGATTTTGCCATAAACATACACATACAAACAATATTAGAGGAGCCGAGCTTCCACAAAACAAATTATTTATCCTAATATTTTAGTGCTATGCTCTTTATCTGCATTCTCTGCATTTTTTTTAATGTAAAGAGAAAATGAAATGCTATCATTGCCGCTCTGCCAATAGCTATGTCATTAGAATTTCCCTCTGCAAATAGGCATTGTACGTTGTCATTCATCTCTTGCTGTAAAACTTTAATTAAAATCACAGTACAGCATGGAGGCAATCTCATTTCATTATCAGCAACCTCGGACTCAAATTGTGTGCTATAAACAGGAGTCCATCTAAATTTCCAGCCTGTCTCACACTGATAGAACTAATGACTTCAAATTTGGAAAGGCCAAAGCTGTCAGCTCTCTAAGTGAGCTAAGCGTATTGAGCGCACAATTAACAACATTGTTTTTGTGATGGAGAGTGCCCTAGAAAATAAATCCAGCCATAGAATAAAGTCATTTAATCTAACTCAATTTCAAGCAGTGGATGACCAAGCATATACAAGCCGTTCTACTTTACAGTATATATCCAAGAGTAAAAACAGAACAGTTGCCAGAGAAAGCAGGAAGGGGTATTGGGTAAATGCTAAGGACAGGAGAGAATGTTGCTCTTTGCAATAACAATTCTGTAATAGTTCTGCTTATTCTGTTAGTCTTTGGACTTCTTCAGCTATTAAAGATGTATTTGATTTCCCCTTTCTTTAACATCAATCCCTAAAACCCATATTCCGATCTGCATTCCTCCGCTTTTAGTTTACATAGAGGAACCTGCAATTCTTAAAATAGAACATTTCTTTGCGACTCAGCTCCATTTTGTTACCACTGCATACATCTGCAGTGATTAAAGCATTGCAGAGAACGGCAATGGCCTTTCCCTGATTTTCATATGAATATATCAAATGTCTAAAGCAAGAGTAAAATGTTCTCATGCTCTGGCACAGATATGGTCATGCCTGCTGTTACATCAAGAATGCTGGCTCTTCAGCCTGTTTGTAACATAGAGATACTCCTCTTACGTGGGAAACAATATACATGAGGAGTCCTTGATGCCCTTATCAGTGCCCTGATGGTGTTACCTAGTTTGGGTAATGAAATGTCTGCAAAAAAACCCCAACCAAGCTCAAAGGCCACCAAGGATTCCTCTTTCAACACTGAGCTACCAATATTTTCCTCTATTAATATACTTATTAGTATATTGTTGTTTTGCCAAAGTAGGGTGGCTGGAGGGGGTCTAGGACAACTCGCCATGGCCAACTCACCATGGCCAACTCGCCACAACCAGCTCACCACAGGACAACTTGCCATGAGACAAGATTTACACTAATATCAAAGAAATGGTGGAATAGAATCATTAAAGAAAGGATGACAAAAAATTAAAATAACATTTTAATTATTTTAAATAATTAAATTGAATTGTTGAATTGTCCTGTGGCAAGTTGTCCTGTAGTGACTTGGCCATGCCAAATTGTCCTGCCGTGAATTGGCCATGGCGAGTGGGCCATGGTGAATTGACAATGGCAATGTGACCATGGCATCTTGGCTGCAGCAAGTTATGTCCGTGCTAGAGGACACAAACACAAAAAACTGGGAGAAAAATGCTGTTCCTTTGATTACTCCCTTAGTTTAGCTTAGTTTAGCTTAGTTTAGTTTAGCAGAACCGGTTCAGTGACATCATATCGTCATTGTACTGGCTTGGTGGAACTGGGCCGAACCGGGAGGAACCCACCTCTGTTCTGGGCCAGGCTGTTTCCTGCCTCCAGAGGACCTCGGGGTGGTGGTGGTGGAGAAGGCCCATTTTTCTCTCTCCCCAGCCTCCAGAGTCTTTCTAGGAGTCTGGGGAGGGCAAAAATGGCCTCCCCCCCCCCCAGAGTGGGACTGGAAGTTGGCAAATGGGCTGTTTTCAGCCTCTGGAGAGCCTCCAGGGGGGTGAGGAAGGCCGTTTTCACCCTCCCCAGATTCCTAGAAAGGCTCTGGAGGCTGGGGAGAGCAAAAAATGGGCCTACCATGCCATAGTGTGTCAGGAGCGGGGGGACCATGGGGGGGGGTCACATGTGTATGTGCAGGGGCAGGGTGCATAGAATTATGGCTGTGGGGACACACGCATGCCCCCCTCCACTCCTGGCATGCGATGGCAAAAAGCCATCGCTGCTACACACTGTTCAGAGACTGCTGTAAATCACTGAGGAACAGTATATAAGCCTAAGTGCTATTGCTATTGCTATTTGTTGCTGTATCTTGAAAATGAGCTGAGAATGTATACAGAGAGGACAAAAGCTAGAAACTTATCAAAAGATGCCTTCATAAATAAATAAGAAGGCACCAACTCATTGTCACACAGTATGACTGTCGGTTCTTCGGCAGCTGCATGTTCTTGTACCATTAAGAAGGTCCATCGCTTCTAAAAGACAGAGACAGTGGAAGCCCATACGTTTCTTTTATCATATACAACTTTTCACAGCAATTAGGGACATCTGTTCACAAGAGTATATCCAAACTTTCCCAGTGTCACTTTCTCAGAGAGAAAGACCCCCAAATAGCAGCACTGCTCTGTTGCTAAGATACCAGCTGCCCCCACATTTTCCTCCTCCTTCCCTCCTCAGTTTCTCATCAAGATAGGAAGGGAATTGGCTGAGTTACATTAGAGTGTGTTTAGCGCCTTTCCTCTTGCTTTCTTATATCTCTTCAGTCAACCTTCTGGGTAGAACATTGCATGATGCCTCCCCCTCTTCTTCCCCTGGGTCTGCTGCCCAGACCTTCCTTTGCTCTGGATCTTGTCCAAAGATTCCATGTGTCAGCTGTCCCCTTGCTTCCCTGTCTGTCTTGAGTTTGAGGTGTAGTTCATCTTTCTCTCTCCGGCATTTTTGTTTTTTCTTCTGCACGGGGAAGCAGCCTCCCAATGATTTCCTCACCTTCTCATGCCGAGGAATTTGCCACCCCACACACAAACTGTCCTCCACACTTACAATAATGTTTCTCTCCAGCCAAATCTCCTAACACAGTGTCTCCAACAGCCTATTTTAGCAATACTTGCTAACATATAGCATGACAACCTATTTCTCCATTTTTCTCCTCTTTGTCTCTCACTCTCCTTCACAGGTGAGCCCATCAAGTGAGGTGATGGGTTTTCTCCCAGGATTTTAGCTCTCAATATCATATAGTATACTTGACCAATGGGAATGCTGCCTGTATCTGTCCTGGCTCATCTGCCCTTGTGACAGGGCAGCTTCCTGAGCCTCTTCTCCCCTTTTCTCTCTCTTCTACTGATCCATGCCAGCACAACAGCAGCCAAATCGGACAACTAAAATCCATATGTCAAAGTCATAAAGACTTGCATCAGGAGATACTCTAGTCTATTGCACAGTTGAATTTAGAGGGTCTGTTTTAAAAGTAGTGTTTCCCAGGGGTGCTATTCAGCAAGTTCTGACAGGTTAAGGAGAACCGGTAGTGGAAATTTTGAGTAATTCGGAGAACTGGCAAATACCACCTCTGGCTGACCCCAGAGTGGGGTGGGAATGGAGATTTTGCCATATCCTTCCCCCAGGAGTGGAGAGGAATGGGGATTTTTCGGTATCCTTTCCCTGCCGTGCCCACCAAGCCATGTCCACCAAGCCATGCCCACAGAACCAGTAGTAAAAAAAAATTGAATTCCCCTTTCTTTCGAACATATGTCTTGTTATATGAACAGTGGGTCATCTCCACAATGATGTGGTCAGGAGCTGGGATATGCTCAGGCCACATTTGGCTGCTTTAGCCATGGATCCTCCCCAGTGGTGAAATCTTCCCTGGTTTGCCACTGGTTTGCTGTCTGCGCACGCGCAGTGCATGCCAAACATGCGCTTTGCGTGGAAAAAGGAGGCTTGGGAAGGTAAGTAGAACAGTGAGGGGGGAACAGCTGTGCCATGTGATTTAGATTCACTAGAAAGCAGCATTTCCTGCTTTCTAGCTATTTTAAATCATGCAGCACAGCTGATCGTCGGAAATACCAGTTCGGAGGAACCAGTAGCTTTTTTTTACTATCGGTTTGCCTGAACCTGTAGTTTTTATCACTACCAGTTCTCCTGAACTGATGTGAACCAGTAGTATATTTCACCACTGATCTTCCCTTCTGTTTGTTGTGCTCTCCAGAACCATTTTGACTTGAGTGCAGGAAAGACTGGTTGGGGAAGCATCAGACCCCACAATGCCCAACTGACGCTTTCCACACTGCTTGCTTGTTGTAACACAAACTCTTTAATAAAGAGCCTTGGTGGCACAGCAAACTAAAGTGTTGTTAAAGTAGCACTTAGCTGCCAGCTGCCTGCAATTACTGTGAGTTCCAATCTCACCAGGCTCAAGGTTGACTCAGCCTTCCATCCTTCCAAGATAGGTAAAATGAGGACCCAGATTGTGGGGGCAATAAGCTGACTTTGTATAAAAAAAAAGAATACTGCTGAGGGGGGCCCAAAAGCCCTACTAAGCAGGTATATACAAAAGTATGAAGGCTATTGCTTAATGCATTGTAAGCCACCTTGAGTCTCCGGAGAAGGGCAGCATATAAATCGAACCAATAAATAAAATAAATAAACAAACAAACATGGATTTGCCACTCATTTGAAAGACTAGCAGACTTGTGTTGGGGTGGGGAGGGGTAAGGACTTGTCCTTGATTGTGTGCATATGATGTGCCCCTCTCACTTTGAAGTAATAAGGGTGCTGTCAGCAACTTTCTCCCCAATTCTCGTCTTGATACATTGCTGTAAGAAGCTTATTGATGTGGTATAGTCCCAATGATAAGTCACAGGCAAGGAGGAATGGAGAACTTCCTCTCACACTCTGTCAGCAAGCTGTCAGCCAGGCCACTTTTAGACATAATCTTAACATGCTAATTTTCAAAAGAACATTAGACGTGGGTCAGAAACAGCTCAGATGATGGATTAAAGGCACATAGGTTTTCTGTGTCTGCAACCTGTAAGTAAGGGAAATTGAAAGGGGGTAGGTAGGACAACCTATAAAATAATTTTATGGATTCAGCCAGGCATGGATATCCAATGTTATAAGTGACAGTCACTGAACAGGACACTGTGCCTTTTCATTTTATCAGTGTGGGAAGTCAAACATGACATTATCATTAAGCTTCTCCATCAGACATATTTGGGTTCTTCTTTTTTTTAAAAAAAATAATTATTTTTGTTTTGCTGTTCTTGCTTGGCGAAGAACTGATTCTTTCTTTTTCAAACTCTTTCCTCTTTTCCCTGGTCTTTTCCTGAGGGGCTTTTAACTGTCCTGCACAAGGAAGGGACACAGTGGGCTTGACTAGTGGTAGATACAGTTTTGGATAAGCATGAGGCAAAGATGTGGAACTGAGCTGTTTTCAAAGGGCCCTGTCAGGCCTGGAAGCCATTTTTTTCTTTGGATCTTCAGACCGCCACATTTACTACTGTGGGAAACTGGGAGGGGAAATTGTATGGAGCGTGGGTGATATATAGTCATAATAACGTTCCTTTCTCAGAAAGTCAAGGACATCTTGCCCTGAACCTAAAAGGCTAGAACTGGGAAGCATCTCTAGTTGGCATGGTGTTTGGATTGGACCAGTGGTGGATTGCCCCCGGTTCGCACCGGTTTTATAGAACCGGTAGTAAAACCGGTGGGAGGCTCCGACCCCGACATCATCAAAATGCTTCTGCGTATGCGCAGAAGCTTCTGCGCATGTGCAGAAGAGCGTGCACTTGGCCCCGTTGCAAACCAGTAGTAAAGGTAAGTAGAACCCACCCCTGGATTGGACCATGTGATGGACATGTGGGTGTTGGGCAGGGACTTGAACTTTCCTTTGGGTGGGGAAAACCTGGAAGTTTTCGATTCAGGTTTTCTCAGATGTGCCAATATGACATCTCTAATAAAATGGAACTTTGAGGAACTTCTAGTCTTGGAGTTTTCTTTCATTGGGGGTGTTACTTGGAACCCTGACAGGCCCAAGTGCGCATGCAAGGAAGTGAAAAACAGAGAGATGACTAACTGTTGGAAGAAAAGTATGTGTTAATGTGTCTTAATGAAATGAAACATTGCATCTATGCATCTTGACCAAGGGTGAAATCTAAAATTTTTCCCTACCGGTTCTGTGGGCGTGGCTTGGTGGTGGTGGGTGTCCTGTGACTGAGTGGGCGTGGCCAACTCAAAGTCACTCACAGCCACGCCCACTCAGTCACAAGACCCCCTCCCACCAAGCCACGCCCACAGAACCCGGTAGGAAAACTTTTTAAATTTCTATTCTGCCAGTGTGTCCTTACCTTTCTCCCGCGGCTCCACTCACCCGCCCCATTTCCCGACTCCTACTGCCCACCTTTCTCCCGCAGCTGGCTGTCAGGCAAGGCAAGCACCCAAAAAGTACCGGAGTCACTCACTCTCCTTCTTGAATGAGCCGCTCTGGTCCATGCGCCAGCTGTGCAAGCGCACACTGTGTATTTAATTCAGCGGAAGGTTGGATGTGCACTTTTGCAGCCGGCGCATGGACCAGAGCGGCTCATTCAAGAAGGAGAGTGAGCGACTCTGGTACTTTTCGGGTGCTTGCCTTCCCTGACAGCCAGCTGCGGGAGAAAGGTGGGCAGTCTCGAGGAATGGGGCGGCTGGGCGGAACCGCGTGGCGAAGGGCGAGTGGCAGCGGCTCCGCGGCAAGGCCAGCATCAGGGAATGGTGCATTCCCCGACTCCTACTGCTCACCTTTCTCCTGCAGCTGGCTGTCAGGGAAGGCAAGCACCCGAAAGGTACCGGAGTCACTCACTCTCCTTCTTGAATGAGCCACTCTAGTCCACGCACTGGCTGTGCAAGCACACACTGTGTATTTAATTCAGCGGAAGGTTGGATGTGCACTTGTGCAGCCGGCGCATGGATCAGAGTGGCTCATTCAAGAAGGAGAGTGAGTGACTCCGGTACCTTTTGGGCGCTTGTCTTCCCTGACAGCTTTCTGCGGGAGAAAGATGGGCAGTAGGAATGGGGTGGGTGGGCGGAGCCTCCAGCTTCCATTGCTACCAGTTCTCCGAACCATCGGCCATCATCGCTACCTACTCGCCCGAGCTGGTCCGAACCGGGAGCATTTCACCCCTGATCTTGACAATTAGCAAGCTGACTGAGGTATGGGTTTTTTTCGCTCTCTCACACTTTTACTTAGTTCCTGAATTTAGGCTGATATGAAATGACTAAAGAATGCACTTGATATGTTTTAAGGTAGTCTATTTTAGGGAGGCAGATCCACATCTTGCCACTTTCTAATGATTTGGTTCACTGAGGCTTTGAATGTCTGCTGGCTGCGAGGGCACTAAAATAATTTTTGTGATGGGTTTGTAGGTATGGAAATTTGAGGTGAAAGGAGACTCTAGATGACTCTAGATTGCTGCAGGCATAAATAATATTTGTGGTGGAAGAGAAGAGGGAGTTTTCATACTGGAGCCACATAGAGCTTTTAAGAACTTGCAGAAAGATGTCATTTCTCTGCATGATTCCTTAATGATCTTAATGATCTTATCTGGTTTGTTACCATTCATTTACAGATCTTATTTTAATTAATTGTTTTAATTAGAAGCATATTTTTTCTTCTCTGGGTAAGATACCTTCACCAACTAATGGTTACAGTACTGTTTCAGTACCTCATTTTGAGAAGTGGCTAAACCTGGAAGCCTGTAATCCAGATCCACCACGTGCAGGCCACGCCCACCCCAGCACTACAAAGGAAAAAAAATGTTGCAATGTGTTACGTGACAGCAACATGACGCCATGAGTTTGACACCTGTGGGCTAAACCATGAGGTCCATCAAACAAAACTCATTTCTTCCCTCAACCCCATACCATCCCAGCAACAGTGATTAGTGGTTCTCTCTTTTTTTCTACCAGTAACCCCTGGGAAGGGAAACAAAGCCAAGGGAATCAATCTTTTTTTTTTCTTCCTTGCCTGGAATTAAATATATAAGAATAGTACCGGTTGCCAAGTTTATCACAGAAGTAGAATAAGACTGAATAATGGGAGCAGAGCAGAGGTGGGTTTCAGCAGGTTCTGACCAGTTCTGGAGAACCGGTAGCAGAAATTTTGAGTTGTTCTGAGAACCAGTAAATACCACCTCTGACTGGCCCTGCCCCAATCTATTCTCTGCCTCCTGAGTCCCAGCTGATCAGGAGAAAATGGGGATTTTGCAGTAACCTTCCCCTGGAGTGGGGAGGGAATGGAGCTTTTGCAGTAACCTTCCCCTGGAGTGGGGAGGGAATGGAGCTTTTGCAGTAACCTTCCCCTGCCATGCCCACCAAGCCACACCCACAGAACCGGTAGTAAAAATTTTTGAAACCCATCACTGGAGCAGAGCAATTTATGCTGGAATGTTTTTCTACTAATCCATAGACTGAAGCTCTAAAGGTGCTTTTTCCAAAAAGCAACTGAACTTTCTTGTTCTTTTTCTTTGAAAACGTTTTGCTTCTCATCTGAGAAGCTTCTTTGGTTCTTGGATGAGAAGTGAAATGTTTTCAAAGGAAAAAAAGAGCAAGAAAGTCCAGTTGACTTTTGGAAACAGCACCTTGGGATAACCATGACTTGGATGATTGAGAAAATGTAATAGCCATAAGTTGGAGCATATTAACCCAGTTGTGAGGAAGGATAATTATGATGTATGATTCCAAACAATTACAGTCACCTACAAGTCCTTTGTTCATAAAAGGCCTCCAAACAGGATCTGACTATTTGGTAATGAATTCAGGTATTTGTTTCTGACTAATACTATCAACTATGTCCATCAACAGTTTTTAGTCATCTCAGGCAGAGATTTCTTGCGCTCCAAAAGATCAAATTACCAAACATTTGTCTTTATGGTCTGGATGTTAAATTGGGGGCTTTAGAACATTCTTTTCCTTAAATTGCACAGGGCATTTTTGAATTGAGGGGTCCTTAGTGCTCTCTGAGCTTGGTTGCTTTCTTGCAGATGTTTCATTATGCAAACTTGGTAACATCATCAGTACTGGTAGGAAGTGGGATTTGATCTCAGTTTATATTCTAGTGGCTTGCTCTATCAGTGTTGTTAGGGATGGTCTTGGTAGTTCTTCCATTGGCCTGTTTACTGTTAGCTTGTTTGGTAGTTCATTGATTGGGGCATTGTCTCTTTCTTGATTGTTGGTGTGATGTTAATCTTGTATTAATCTCTGCTCATGTGGGTGTTGATAGTTGGTATGTGTGGTCTTTTAGTCTTTTTGTTCCTTTTTTGGCTACATTCTTCTGAATAGAATGTAGAGGCTGTTTATGTCTATGTGCCTATTGATGGCCAATTTATCAGAGTATCAGGCTTCCAGGAATTCTCTTGTGTTTTTAGACTTGGCTTGATCTAGAATGGTCACAGTTTTGCAGTTGAAACTATAGGTAAGTCTATCCATGTATTGTGAAATTAAGGAGTTTTCATCATATCTTCTGCTGTTAGTTGGACTAGCACTTTGCTAATCTTCTGCCTGTTTATCCCCACATGTTGCAGTCCTTACATTGTATATTCCCAGAATGACTCTTGTGTTTTTCTTCTGGGGCTGCTGGGTCTTTTGGTTTATGTGGGATGTTTTGGAGGGCTTTGGTTGGGTTTGTGTACTACACTGATGCCAAGTGGTTGCAATAGTCTGTTGGTGGTTTCTGAGATGTTTTTGATGTATGGCAGCATTATCCTTTTCACAGTCTGCATTTGTTGTGCTATATTGAAAATGTAATATTTTAAAATAGGGGAAAATGAATGAATGAATGAATGAATGAATGAATGAGGCTGAGTGGTCAAGCATTTTTAAAATTATTTGTTATTGCTGCCTCCTCCCTACAGTCAATGTCTTTTCTATAACAGGTTGCAACTTTCTTGTGACGTTAACTTGAAATATTTTTTCATTTAATTATAATTTCAGATGAACCACACAAAGGAGAAAGGGTGTCTCATATTTTTTGCAAAAAGAAAGCAAAGAAAAGAAAATGCCATTCAAATGGGCAGCAAACTGAACCTTGCAGTGACCTTGCAATAAAGTATATAATAACACTCAGCCCAAAGGTTATCATTAGCTTTGACAAGCCAAATTGAAATGATGCAATTGGATTGGGAAAGAATACATTTTTAATAACTTTTCTTCCATGATCATCCGCTCTTTGAACAGCATGGCTTATAAAGATGCATGACTGAATGACAAAATAAGCTTCACGAATCAATTACACTGTTCTTTTAGCTTTGTTTTCAATTACACCAACCTCCTTCATCTGATGTTTATTTTTTCAGAAATCTTACTACAGACGTCATAATGAAATACTTTGAAATAGTGTGCACAAGTCTTAATTTGTTTGTAGCATAAATGCCAAGTCATTGAAAACAGACTTCTGTGCAAGCTGCCATGAGTTTCTAGAGAAATGACAAACTTTATATGAGCCTCTGGCCCTCTCTGGCTCTCCTACACAAACATGTAGGAATGGGTAAGAAATTTGATCCATTAAATTTTCAAACAAATATATGAACTATGAACTAGTAAATATATAGGAGTCATGCATAATGAAGAGAGCCAATATGGTGTAATGGTTAAAATTACAGTGATAGAAACTGGAAGGCCATGATTTCTGGTCACTCACTGAGTGACTTTGGCCAATCATTCTTTCTCAGTCATAAGAAGAAAGCAATGATAAGCTATTCCCAAAAAAGTTGCTAAACAAACTAGGGGGCTTTGTCCAAAGAGTTTTGTCCAGAATCAAGACTGATTCAAAGGCACACAATTCATACTGAGACACTTTTAGAATTTTATAACGTGATTCACAAATGCAAAGCCATATCTTTTGCAAAATAAATGCAAAATTTTGTTTTATCAAAATACTTTCTATATAAGATACTTCACAGACGTCTGTACACAAATCAGCAGAAAATGTATGAATGAATACTTTCTGAATCTTTTTCAGCAAGTTCATACACAATCAAACAGAACTCGAGTGAGTAACTTTAGAAAGCAAGCAAAAACAAAATTGGCAGACTCTCCAACCCTAGCCAGAATACATGCATAACAGAAATACAGAACTCATGTCCTATACCAGTGATGGCTAACCTTTTTGCCATCGGGTGCCAGGAGAGGGGGGGCGGGGGAGGGTCGTGCGCACACGTGCCCACACGCATGTGCGTGCAACCCCCCTCCCCCCTCCTGGCACATGATGGCCTGGTAGGCCCGTTTTTCTTTCTTACCTGGCTTCAGATCCTGTCTATTTATCTGGGAAGGGCGAAAACAGCCTTTCCCACTCCCTTGGAGGCCCTACGGAGGCTGAAAGTGGGACAGGAAGTGACATTTTTTTGCTGTCCCCAGCCTCCAGAACCTCTCTAGGAGTCTCTAGGAGCCTCTCTAAGAATCTCTAGGAGCCTCTCTAGGAATCTCTAGGAGCCTCTCTAGGAGTCTTTGGAGGCCGGGGACAGCAAAAAACTTCACTTCCTGTCCCACCAGAAGTCAGGAAATGGGCCCTTTCAGCCTCCGTAGGGCCTCCAAGGGAGTGTGAAAGGCTGTTTTTGCTTTTCCCAGATAAATAGACAGGATCTGGAGCCAGGTATGAAAGAAAAACGGGCCTTCCCCACCCACCCCAGTCCCTCCAGAGGCAGGAAACAGCCTGTTTCCCTACTTCTGGTGGGCCCAGAAGGCCCAAAAATCAGCTGGCTGGCGGGCGCATGCCATAGGTGCCAGAGCTGAGCTGGCGTGCCCACTAATATGGCTCCACGTGCCACCTGTGGCACACGTGCCATAGGTTCGCCATCACGGTCCTATACCGTACATTATACCAAGGTGGAATCTATTATGATAAGAATTTGTCCAGAGATTCATAACAATTAGAATGGAATTGAAAGGAATTCTTAGAGTACTTCTCCTTTCTCTTAGCATCCAATTACACAATCTGAAACACACTCTGTTTTTTTCTTTTAAAAAAAAATCAATATTTTCAGTTGAGCAACAAATTGCAGAGTTTTTTGCAGGCCATTTTATCATACAAAATTAAAATGGAATGGGACAATTCGCTACAACTTGCTGTGGTCAACTCACCATGGGACAACTTGCTACGGCCAACTCGCCTGGGACAACTCGTTGTGGGACAAATTAACAATTCAATTTAACTATTTGAAACAAATAAAAATATATTTTAATTGTTGTCACTCACATTTCATTCTGTCCCTCCTTTTTCATCCTTTCTTTAATTGTTCTATTACACCATTTCTTTGATATTAGTGTAATTCTTGTCCCACAGTGAGTTGCCCCACGATGAGTTGGCTTTGGCGAGTTGGCCGTGGTGAGCTGGTCAAGGCGAGTTGGCCACAGTGAATTGGCATAGACCCATATTCAAACTGTGAAGATAATACAAATACAACTGTGCATCAGCTAATCCTTAATATATCAGCAGCAAGAGTGAAGATGTTAGTCGTTCTCTACTCATAGCTTCTGCATTGTTCGTTCTACCTTCAGCAGACGTTTGTCCTTTTCTGCATTAGCATTTTGCTTTTAAAAAGCCAAATGTGTTTCAAAATTCAGTGTGGGAGGAGGAAAGCATCTCAGGTTAAAATAGAAAGCAATAAATAAAGATTTCCAGTGAAGAATAAAAGCACCTGGAAGCAATTTAGAATATAAGGTGGAGAGAGAGAGAGGGTGGGGGAGGGAGGGAAGGAGGGAGAAAGAGAGAGAGAAAGAGATGATTTGGTTGAAATTTAATATGCTCTTGGTTTAATTTGCATCAACAGTCCAGGATCCTCCTATGGACTGACTTACATTACAAGTAGAGAAAGAAAGATTAAAGACATCAATGATTTATAGACTCCAGGATCTATAAATCTGACAGCAACAGTGTACTGATTATGCAGGATATTGCCTCCTCTTTAAAATAACAAACTGCAAGATGATAGGATGATGGATCTGAATGATTTTTCAGCACAGGAATTTCTAAGATCATCTCCAGGGATTGTTATCAATTTAGCAATGTGGCTGGCATTTATAACTTTACCTTCAATTTATTCAAAAATTTCTGTGGGCAATTTACAGGCTAGTTTGCATTCAGCACAGTCCAGTCAATCTCAAAGCCACATCAGAACAGGCACACTTGCCACCTATCTATACATCAAATGGCACCAAACGTTCCGAAGTCCCTGGAAATAATATGGCAGGTCATTAGTATAGTTAGGTTACTTTGGTTATTCCACCCCTGTGCCTTTTATGTGCATAAGAGTAGCAGAATAGAGACACCAGATAGTCCCTTCTTTATTCTGAACCATAAAAGAAACATGCTTTGCAGTAGTTTAAATCCATTCTTATTCCAAAAGATCAGAATAATTCCTCTCACGTCACACATTGTGTATTTTCACAGATTGTCTTGATGGTAAGATACGTTAGTCTAAAACAGGGGTCTCCAAATTTGACAATGTTAAGACTTGTGGACTTCAACTCCCAGAATTCCTCAGCTAGCCAGTATTCTGGGAGTTGAAGTCCGGAAGTCTTAACGTTGCCAATTTGGAGAGTCCTGGTCTAAGAGAAAGGTCCAGTGCCATCTAGTAAGCTTCAGGATGAGATGAAATTTGGAGCCATGACTCTTTATTTTTTGTCTGATGTACAAGTTACCATAGTTATCCATTTTTTCTTCACTTTGAAAATCATATCACATGCCTTCCCTGCCCTAATTTTTAAAATAATGTTTTTTCCCCCAGTAGTTGGATTCAAACAGAATTAAAGAGGTGTGTGAAGGAAATTCATGAGACACAATAAGCTTATTTGTGGTTTGTGTGCCTTATTTGTTCATTCTTATTTCAAAATATCATCTCATAATGACAAAACAGTTATGAGTTTCTGCTATTTCCTGCATCCTTATTTCAAAATATTTCTATTTTGCTGTTAGAACAAATCGAACAGGAACAGCTCCATGAAAGTCCTTGTAGTAAGCAATGGAAAGCGGAACATGATTCAACATTGTCTTGAAACAATGGGCAAAGCTGTCCCAAATTGCTTTTTCAAGAGACAACTGGACTTCCTGGTTTTCCTTTGAAGACGTTTAGCTTCTCATCCAAGAAGCTTCTTCAGCTCTGACTGGATGGTGGGGAATGCAAATGACCAGCTATCTGCAAGGAGTATAAATCCTTCCATTCCCCACCATCCAATCAGAGCTGAAGAAGCTTCTTGGATGAGAAGCATAATGTCTTCAAAGAAAAACCAGAAAGTCCAGTTGCCTCTTGAAAAAGCACAATCAGGAACTGGATGACTGAGAATCTGCATAAACATAGGGCAAGGCTCTTCTTTTAACATTGGCATCACATTCTTAAAGAAAACCCTTGATGAACTATCTTCCTCCAAGATGAAAAATTCAACAGACCTTTACTAAAACAAAGTGATTTGTTTAGAACTTAATTCCTCAAAATCTTATACTTTCAATAGTACCCTCATAAGATCTTATAATTTAATACATTTATTTATTTTCCATCTGGATTGTTGGATTTGGAAGAATTGGGAAGTGCTTGCAGGTTTTGTATCTGACAGCATGGATGCACATGTGTATTTAAGATAAATAGTGTGGGAAATCCATTATGTTTCTCACATTTCAGTGGGTGATAATGGCTTTTTCTATAGACAGACTCATTCAAACTAAACAGAAATCCTGAACAGAGAAGCAATTGCAGAGATATTATCAGAGGCAATACTCTTCATAGTCAGTATAGAACAATTGGAAGAATTTTGAGCACGATAATTACACACCAACTTGTCTCCTTGTCCCTCTTCACACTTCTGTGCCAACCTGCTTGGATAGTGATGGATGGATACATTAAAGAAAATAATTCCAAACTACACCACTTTTCTGCATGCTGCATGCCCTTAAGATCTTTAACAAAGTTATGATATAATTATAACAAGATTTCTGTTAGGGTTGAAATAGGTGAATCTGTTACTGGATGTTTTCATTTCCCCAGCCTTAGGTTAATTTTAGATCACTTCTACATCAGTTTGTGAATTCTGCCTTCCAAAGCAAAAATTTGATGTATTTTTAGGCTCTTTTTTCCTTATATAAACAAGCTTAGATGCATTATTCCTAGCTAGGGAAATTGTCACCAAGCAATTTTTCATTAGAATAATACTTGGGGGGACACTTTCTCCCAGTACATGCATTTTTGATGCATAGTTTATTTAAAGATGTTTTCTTTGGAGCCATTTTTTTTGAGTTGCACATTTTTCTCCTTATTTCCATTGATACAAGTAAAAGGCTGTCTTCTCAATTTGGCTCACAGTAAAATATTGGTCCCATTGAATTCATCTGTATTTTACAGTCATGTATGCATGCATAAAGGAGCCAGCCTTCCTTCCTTCCTTCCTTCCTTCCTTCCTTCCTTCCTTCCTTCCT
>WNWU01000034.1:2699148-2719022 GCA_012654045.1 Ptyas mucosa | reverse complement strand
CCTTCCTTCCTTCCTTCCTTCCTTCCTTCCTTCCTTCCTTCCTTCCTTCCTTCCTTTCTTCCCTCCCTCCCTCCCCCTTTTTGACCTCTGCCCGTCCCATTTTTGGTCCATTCCAGGCAGTGGGGATCGCCACCGCCTATTCCTGCTGCCTAGAACAAGCCAAAAATGGGATGCTTGGAGGCCGAAAATGGCATGATGGAGGCCGAAAATGGGGCACGTGGAGGTGGTGATAGGTGACAGCCGTGATGGGATGTAATGGCGCCAATGGGCGGCAGCAATCCCCGCAGTCTGGAACAGCTGATAGTTGCTATTCTGGGAGGCCGATCCAATCGCCAATCAGCTGCTCATGCTAAATTAGGCTGTGCTGAAGCTGACCATGCTGTTTGCTGCTTGCTGCAAGGAGGTAAATTGCTGGGCGGCAGAGGCCAAAGGGTGGGGGCCAGTGGGTGGGCGGGGCTTTAGCAACATTTGCTATATAAGATGCACAGATATTTCCACCCACTTTTTTTGTGGGGAGTGCATCTTATACTCTGAAAAGTGTGGTACTTATGCCTTACAGACTTTTAGCATAATGATTAGGTTACCTGCGTAGTTATAAATAACTAGTTTCAGAAAAGTTTTATGACTGGCAGTGGCCCTCATCACACTTCTTTTGAGATGACTTGTCCAAGACGCTGTATTGGTAAAAATTACCTCTAGATATGAGAAAGAATTAATTTGTTATATAGGCTCCTCATATAAGTACCAGTCAGTTCCATTTGTTACACCTCTTTCCAAATACTATTAATTTGCTCTTGGCCATATTGATTTTCAAGGAGTTAATGGTGCAGTAAGTGTCCATATTCCAGAGTAGTCTCCTTAGGCTAATTCGTGATTGCACAGGGAGGGCCATATCATCTTCTGTCAAGGGTATACCATTAATAAATCAATATCTGGTGTTCTACTACAGCGTGGGGCCTGCAGTCAGGAATGGGTTAACTCTGTCATCTGTCCCAGACTGAGTCTGCAATTTGAGAAGCTCCTCCTCTTCCTCTTGCTTCCCAGATTTCAGACTCAGTCGATCTGTAAGGACAGACTTTGCTGAGCTGACCCTTTCTGACTCCTTGCAGCAGTTTTTTTCTTTTAATCTAAGGAGGTTTTTTTCTCAAATTTTACCTTGATTGATTCTAGAGGGCTCCCAGGGCACTGGTGAGTCCCTCTTCCCAGTGTGAAGGGCTCACGCTTGATACCGCTGCGGACCACTCAACGGTTTTAGCAGGTACCTCCCGGCTGGCCAGTTGAGGTCCTGCCTGCCAGCGTGAACGGCTTCAGCTGGAGCCCGCTGAAGGCCGTTCTTTCAGAGTGGCGACTCTGCCGGCTGGCAGAGTCCTTGATCAGCGTCCCTGGGCTTTGCCTACATGCCTGACTTGCGAAGCGGAGCCAAGAGTAATTGAGCGGCCGCCATTTTGTCAGAGCGACGACGACACTTCTCCGCGCAGCCCTGCAACCATGATTATAAGGCAGGCTTTCTGGAGCGAATCAGCAGCGGCAAGGCCATTCCAATCCCTACGGCCATTGTCTGGGGGCTGAAGTCTTCTTTACCTTCCCCTTTGTGGGCTTTCCCTGGTGTTCCTTTGCCAGTCGCCATTTTGCCTTGGCAGTCCTTGGGGCGTTGTCTTTGCCGGCCACCATTTTGGATCGGCCTTGTGCTTAGTAGAATGGGCATTGTCTTACCTGAACGCCCGTTTTGCGAAGCAGTGGGGCCAGCAGTCAGCCCCTCCCTGGTTCTCCCAGTCCTCGCTGTGGGGAGGGTTGGCTACTAATGTTCTTTTGTCAGCTCAGCTCTCCAGTCTGCAGCATCTCCTTCGTTAGAAATCTGGGAAGCAAGAGGAAGAGGAGGAGTTTCTCAAATTGCAGACTTAGTCCGGGACAGATGACAGAGTTAACCCATTTCTGACTGCTGCCCCCCCCCCCCTGCTTTGCAGAACAGGCGTTCAGGTAAGACAACACCCAGTTCAGAAAACAAAAAATGATTTCAGAAAAGGTGTGTTTGATTAAAAGAAATGTCTACAGAACTGTTAACTTCTCCTAATTCTGTTTCAGGTTATAGTGGGTGGATTTTAGTTTCACCAATAATAAATTTTATTATTTGATTATACTCTATTAAAATATTTACACACAAGCACACACAAAAAAATTACTTTTAGACAAATGCCGCATACTGAGATCTTTTTTTTTAATATCCCGCCTGTCCTTTTCACCTCCATTTTATAGGCTTTCACAGAACTTATTTTCACTCTGAAAACAGCATTCTAATAAAACATTTATGACCTGAAATCTTATGGCAGGGCTAGAGTTTTTATTATCGTTATTAGTGAAAAGCTATGATATTTTCTTTGAACATTGTTAGAGAAAGGAAAAGAAAGGTGATGATCAATGGCCTGTAAATATTATGATTTTTCAGTTTCTATTTACAAGATGGCAAATCTTTTTGGAAAAAGAGAAAACAAGCTCTCCAAGCATGGCAGCTCTGCTTTAGGTAAAAGACAATTTCTATAAGACAATAATGACAATAACCATTGTAGAGAAAGTGAAAAATAAATGGTCAGTCTTGAAAAGGAGAATTTATTGCCACAGTTCCTTTTCTTTAATTCTTGATTACAGAACAGGAGGAATGCATGCAGATCATTGAAGTATGAAGTTAGAAGGGACTACAAGGATCATCTTTTCCAATCCAAAGTGCAGTAAAGCCAATTAAAATACCCTCAAATAATACTGAAGAAGTAGCTGTCCACCTCCTTCATAAAATGTCTAGAGATGGTGAACCCACATTCTCTATTCAGATGATTGTTCTGATGTCATACCAATCTGACCATCAGTTTCTATTTATATTCAAATGAAATCATCAGAGCATGATGTTTGCTTAAAGCCTACTTTAATAGCAATTGATTGTTCGGGTTGAAATACATGTTTGCTATGAGCCAAACACATGCGTGTATGAAGGGACTTGCCTTGGATCATGATGCTGCATCTGCCATCTTGACTCTTGACAAATATACGCACAGGAATTGGGTATGTATATTCTAGTGAAAAGAAGGACTAGGAGGTGACATGACAATATTTGAAGAGCTGCCACAAAGAAGAGGGGTGGGGATGGGAGTCAACCTACTTTCCAAAGCACTGGAAGCAGTGGATGGAAACTAATCAAGGAGAGAAGCAACCTACAACTAAGAAGAAAATTATTGACAGTGAGAAGTTGTGACTGCTCCATCATTGGAGGCTTTTAAGAAGGGACTGGGCAGCCACTTGTCTGGAACAATAGGATTTCCTGATTGAGAAAGATGTGGGACTAGAAGACCTTCAAGGTCCCTTCCAACTCTGTTATTCTGTTTTACTTCTGTCACCCAACCCAAAGATATTGCTTGAATATTTTCTCCACCCAGCCTCTCATTGTCTGTCATTCCAAGATCTAATATTAATGTTCAAACTTACAATTATTTTTTTCCGATTGGCCTTTAATGACATCATGTTGTATTTGGGTTAATGTGAGTGTTTCATATTTTAAAATCATAGCTTACAATTCTTTTACTATGGAGTTCCATCTATCCAACTCATGGACTGTTGGCTTCATTATCTTTTCCATAGATGTGTCAGTTCTCATGATGTGTCCTAAGTATTACAGTTCTTTTTCATGATCCTTGCTTCCAATGCGCATTCTGACTTAGTTTCTTCTAGTACAAACAATACAAATCTTAGCTCAAAAGAGTCAATCTTCTTCCTCTTCCTTTTGCCTAGAGTCCATTCCTCACATCCATAGCATCATCAGAGGGAACATAGAGTTAATCAACCTATTTTTTGTCTTATTCTGGGTTCCTTGGATTTTTTTTTCTTTGAAATCCATCTTCTATTTTGAGGGAATACTGTCTAAAGTTCTGAACTCCATATTTAAAGGTGCAATTGTTTATGTGATCAGTGAGAAGCCGATTAATGAGCAAAAAACATTGGTTGGGCTCTAGATCACTTTCCCCATCTATAGACACTTACATACAAAGGATAACATAAATTAGTTTTTTTTAAAAAAAACACCAAATAGATTCAACCCCCATCACATATGCTTCATTTTTCTCCTAACCCAATTGTAATTCTGGATTCTATGTGTCCTGGCTCCTGGAAAGTTCTTGGATGAGTTCTTCAGCTAACAGAGCTGTCCCCATCTTGGAATTCACAATGAAGGCTAAATATGTAAAATGTTACTAGATGAGAGCACCTGACAGTGTGTATTCCAGGCTGTGCCTCTATTGTGCCTAAGTGCTTTAGGTAATGTATGTCTCTTGGTTCACCTTAAGTCATGACACCAATGAATTTTCTCATTTACTGCTTCACTGAATCACCCTCCCAAGTAGCAGCATAAAAGAAGAGCAGCTCTTTCTACTTGTCCCAAAAATCTGGAGGACAATATATAGGAAGGAACAAAAATACAGTATCAAATGTGCACAATTAGCAGAGAAGTAGCATTGTTAGAAAACTTACAAATATATTTACTTTGCTCCAAAAGATTTGGAGTAATCAGGAATAATTTTCCAATATGTTCCACTGCAAAATACTCAAACACGGGTAAAAGTGAAATCAAAGAAAGTTATGCAAAACTATGTATTTTCCACAATGCATTGGAAGCCCTGAAAATTGGACCTTTTTTTAATCAAACAATTTAATTTCATTGCTAAGTTCCTGTATCAAAACAACAGGAACTAAAGCAGACTCCTAACTCTTGAATTTGTCTTCTGGACTGATGCCATGGGAACACAATGACAAGCTCACATATATAAAGAATAGAAGCTGAAGCTCTTTGAGAATTATATTTCTTTAGGGCAACACGCGAGAATAAAAATTATTCCTCAAGTGAGTGTGCTTTAGCAAGGCATTTTCTCTAGTTGCAATATAATTGCTTCTACCTCAATAACAAAATAGAAATGAAATGTCCTTAGCCTCTGAAAAAACTTACCGTGTGACAATCATATTTTGATCACATAATTATATAATTATAAGGTTATCCCTTTCTCTCTTTTTCTAAAAACCCCTATGCATTTAATAGGATTTTCTGCTAAAATGAAATGTTTGCAAGGGAGGTAGCATTAAAAGATGTACTTTTTCTTATTGAACACTTTGGTAAAAAAGTAAAAAAAGGTATATTTTTTTTAAAAAAGAACCCCCTAGCAATCCAAATGTCTGTGAGAATAACCTTGGGAGACAGGAAGAAGAGCCACAGTTTAGACTATGATCAGACAGAAGATCTTAGTCCACAGAAAGACTGAGAACAGAGAAAGCATCTCAGAAGGGACCCTCTTTAGTTCTCTGGAATTCAATGCTCATGCCAATGGGACACATGGCTCAAGAAACACCAATTAGTTAAAGGAAAAAAGAATAGGAGAAAGCAGGAGTATTGGGTATGTTTGCCACCATTAATTTATATATAAAAAGATTAAAACGGGAAAGGGAAAGGAAGGGAAGGGAAGGGAAGGGAAGGGAAGGGAAGGGAGGGGAGGGGAGGGGAGGGGAGGGAGGAAGGAAGGAAGGAAGGAAGGAAGGAAGGAAGGGAAAGAAAGAAAGAAAGAAAGAAAGAAAGAAAGAAAGAAAGAAAGAAAGAAAGAACGGAAGGAAGGAAGGAAGGAAGAAAGAAAGTCATTGTGTTAAGATTAGGAAGGTGGGTGTTTGGAAACTAGCTGTTTGGATAAGTGTAAAAAGGGGAATAAACACAGCTCTGGTAGTGAATTATTGGACCACAACATCCCCAACTGTGCGTATATATCTATGCAGCCCACCGCAATCACTTGAGCGTGGTGCTAGAGCCCTTGGAAAAATGTCTATTTCACTGTTGCTGATAGAGAGGCAACTTGGTGGAACCATCAGGTCTAGATTCCCAAAGATCCCCAAATCCATTAAATTCAGCACCATGGACAGTTCTATCTTCTTTCTTCCTACTATTCTGGGGGTGGGGTGGAGAGGAGAATGAAAGGTTTTGGACATGATTGTTAAGTTTAAGCTGCTGTGGCTCAAATTCAAAAGCAAACCGCACCACACTATGTCACTGCCACCTTTTATGTGTAACCCATAAAAAAAAAATCCTTGCATTTCCCTGCTCCAAAGCATAATCTAAGATTCTAAAGAATGTGGGTAGTAGGTGATACTGGATTAGAAGCAGGAAGATACAGCTTCCAATTCTTCTTAGGCACAAAAGCCATCTGGGAGATGTGGGCCAGGCATTCTCTCTCAGACCAAAGCCAACATCAGATTCTATGACAAACCTGATGGAGAACAACATCCCTTGTAGCGTCATGTGTTAATGGCCTTGCTGAGCAAATTAAGCAGTAAGTTATAGTGGTTAAGATGCTAGGAGCAGCAAACCCCCGGTTCCAATCTTCCCTTAGGCACAAGAGTCAATTGGGTGACCTTGGGCTAGTCATTCTTTCTTTTAATAAAAAAAACGAACAAAAGCAAAACAAATGTCTACCAGTCTGTGCTGTATCATTCTAGTTGATTATGGTCTTCATCCCACAATGGATTGGGCTGATAGTGTATATTTATTTATGTAATACAATTCGGAGGTCACCCAGGTGCAAATGATTCTGGACAGATTACACTTAAAAAAAGCAGGAGCAATAAAAATAAGGAAACTATGATCTGTGTCATAGAGATACAACAAGCAACTCATTCTCTGGGGGCTCAGTCCTGTCCCAAAGTCTGGGAGAAAGGCCACATTTTCAGTGATTTTCTGAATGTCATTAGGGAGCTGTCTGGATCTCTGGAGGGATGCTGTTTCTGAGACAGGTGTTCTGACAGAGAAGTTATGCCTTCTAGGACTTGACAATATGTATTCCAGGCTGTCTCTCTATTGTGCCTAAGTACTTTAGGTAATGTATGCCTCTTGGTTCACCTTAAGTCATGACTAGTTTTTTTTCCAGTGATTTTCTGAATGTCATCAGGGAGCTGTCTGGATCTCTGGAGGGATGCTGTTTCTGAAAAAGGTGTTGTAACAGAGAAGGTATGTCTTCTGGGACCTGACACGCTACATTGTTTACTTGACAAGACTCAAAGTACACCTACTCTACCCAATCTCACCAGACAGACAAAAATAATTGGATGTAGGTGATCCTTGAAATAATAATTGCAATATATTGGAGAGTAACAACTCAATAGATAGGTACATATTACGAATCATCAATTTGGAAAACAAATTAATTGAAGAAGTAAAAAGAAATCAGGAAAAGTAGTCAAGGGACTAGAGCAGTGATGGCTAACATTTTTGGCGTCGCATGCCAAAAGCTTGGGGAGCCTGGGGGGCGGGTCGTGCCCGCACGTGCCCACACCTATAATTCAATGCCTCCTGCACATGTGCATGTGACCCCCCAAACTTCCCCCACTTTTGGCACGCTATGGCAAAAAGGTTACCAATGGATCCGGTAGGCCCATTTTTCTCCCTCCCCAGGCTCCAGAGCCTTTCTTGGAGCCTGGGGAGGGCAAAAACGGCCTTCCCCAACCCCCTGGAGGCCCTCTGGAGGCCGAAAACTGCCCATTTCCCAACTTCTGGTGGGCCCAGAAGGCCCAAAAATCAGCTGGCCAGCCCGCACATGTGCACTGGAGCTGAGCTAGGGCAATGCTTGTGTGCCTACAGATATGGCTCCATGTTCCACCTGTGGCACTCATGGCATAGGTTTGTCATCACTGGATTAGAGGCTCACAGGACGTACTATAAATCCATGAAACTCATCAGGAAGAGACCTAGACAGAGACAAACTGCTTTCAAAACTGGACTTGTGCAAAAGACAGAATTGTTTATGACAGATTATCTCCTGTATGCCTAAAGAAGGTAAATGTTGACCTTGTTTTCAAAAAGGGGGAAAGGTGGGCCAAGAAGATTTCCTATCAGTGAGTCTGATCTTGATACTTGAGAAGGTTTTAGAGCAGAGGATTATATTATTGCTCTATAAGCACCTTGAAAACAATTATACGGTGATTAGTAAAGACTGGGATAGATTTATCAAAAGCAAACCTTATCCTACTAATGACTGATATATTAAAAGATTAATAAATTTTAATAAATTAATAAATATTAGATTGGTTAATACTCATATTTCATTTAGTGACCATTTCTCGACTTACAACTGTTCAATTAACGACCATTCAAAGTTATAACACTTTAAAAAAAGTAATTTATGACTTTTTCACACTTACAACTGTTTCAGCATCCCCATGGACACATGATCAAAATTCCAATGCTTGGCAACCGACTCATATTTATGATAGTTGCATTGTCCTGGCCTCATGTGATCAGTGGCGGTATTCAGCTAGTTCAGACCAGTTCAGGAGAACTGGTAGTGGCGACCTGCGGCCCTGGCACTATGCTGTCCTATTTTGCCATATTTTCTAAGCCGCGCACATGCATGTAAGCCACGTGCATGAGCAAAGTGCATGCGTGGATGGCCGTGTGCATGTGCGGAAGGCGCAAGCGCACATTTTCGGTGTGTGGCGAACTGGTGGTAAAATTATGTGAAACCCACCTCTGCAGGTGATCATCTTTTGAGACCTTCTGACAAGCAAAGTCAATGGGGAAGCCAGAGTCACTTAACAACGTTCACTAACTAAACAGTTGCAATGATTCACTTAACCACTATGGCAAGGAAAGTCATAAAATTCATTTAACAAATCTCTCACTTAGCAACAGAAATTTTGGGCTCCATTACGGGTGTAAGATAAGGGCTACCTATATTAACTTTTATTAATTTTTGATCAGGTGAATTTCTAAATGGACTGCTGAAATTTGATGTATATAATATATTGTGAGGATTTGGTGATACATTTTCAGGTCACCAGGCTACTTAAACATCTCTGGAGGATATATATCAATAATGTGGATCCACAGCCATTTAAAATAGTACTTATCAATGATTCCATATCAGAGAAGACTGAAGTACCAAATCGGACATCACAGGTTTCAGTCTTGGGCCTGTTCCTTTTCAAAATTTTGATTCATAATTTGGACAAAGAGGCAGAGAAAACACTTTACAAATTTGTGGTTGATACAGAAATATGCAAAAACAAAACAAACAAAACAAAAAAACACCCACCCCACCTAATATTCTAGATTAAAGGGCTGCAAACTTGGCAACTTTAAACTTATGGACTTCAACTTCCAGAATTCTCCAGCCGGCATGATAGAGACAATATTCAAATCCATCTTGGTAAATTGAATCAATGGAGTAAAAAATAGCAAAATGAAATTTAAGAAAGAAAAAGATAAAATGCCTCACTTGGAAAAAAAGAAAATAAATTCTCAGATATGGGAAGAAATGGAAAAATGTATCTTGATATTATAATTGATATCTTGGTATTATAATTGATCACAAGATAAATATGAGTCAGCGATGCATTCTGATTGCTGAAAAGGTAAATGCTTTTTTAGGCTACATTAATAAAAAAAATATTTATCATGGAAAGTAATACTTCTATTATATTTGGCATTGTCTAACTACATCTTGTGTCCTGTAGTTCTGTTCAGGGCCCCACTTTTTAAGAAAGAATCAGAGAAAGCAGAATACGTATAGGAAAAGTGATAAAAATGGTGACCCAAACTGGAAACTACATTGATGGAGAGAAAAACTGGCATACTTGGCCTTGATAAAAGACATATGTGGCAGCTGGAATAGTACTTTTCAAGTCCTGGAATGGGGGCTTTTCAGAACAAAATCAAATCAATTCTCCACTGCCCCCGAGTTCAATTCCCAGACTAATGGCCTTACATATCAAGAACATAGATTCAAGTTAAAGGTTCGAACAACCTTCTTAAGAGAAACCGGCTGTTTGACAGTAGAACCAATTAACAGAGGCAGTGGGCAAAATCTTTCACTGGTTCTGTTGTAGCAGACTGAAAAAAATCATTTGCCAGGGATACTTTACTTTGAATTCTGGGACTCAGAGGGTAGTTGGACTTAGTGATTCAAATGGTGCCACCCCTCTCTAGAATTGTAAGAAAGCTCTGGCTGAAATACACATATAGGACTACAGGAGTTCATTGGTTTAGCTGCAAATGTGTCTCTGCATTTAATGGGCAGGGTTGTTAAAATGCAAATTGCATCAGATGTTGGCACAGTAATTGCTAGGAACTCAACAAGCATGGAGAACATGTTTCCTTCCTTGCAGCAATCCTGAGGTATACCTCTCCTCCCGAAACTAATATTTCCTTTGCAGTGTACAATCCTCCACTAGAATCAGTAAGATAGTTCCACCTAATGCAAGGAGCATCTGCAGAGGAACGATTTTCCTCGGGCCACATCAGGGAAGGCAAAGCACATTTCTCAATCACATGCCTGCTCTGATCACAATAATTACTAATCCTTCCCCAGATGATACCATTTGCATATTTTAAAAACCTTCCGCGTTAAATGACTTATTTGCAAACATAGCTAGTTTCAGAGCAGAAGGTCCAATCTTTCCTTCACCACACACATCTGGGGGAAAAAGAAAGAAAACAAAAACAAAAACATGCCTAAATTAATGTTAATGCAGGGTCACAAATCATCCATCTCCAGGGCAGGCTGAAAAAGCCGTATTTTTAATGCTTTATTAACAGATAACAGGATTGAAACTATAGACACTTCAGAGGAAAATGCTGTTGCCAAAGGCAGGGCTGACCAAAGGGAAGACACTTTTTATCTAGCTTATGTACAAGATTACAAGTTAAGAATTATGATTTCTTTTTTAAAAAAAAGCATTAATTGTAATGTTTCTGAAGTTTGATAACATTATGTTTAAAAGAAGGATTAAAATAACAGCGGTGGAAGTAACTCGTGCATCAAGGCTGGGTTCTACTTACGTTTACTACTGGTTTGCAACAGGATCACGCGCATGCATTCACTTCACTCACACACGCCTTGCTTCTGTGCAAGTGCTGATCGCTGATGATGACATCTGGGGCGGTGGGCGAGGCCTCCTGCCGGTTTTACTACTGGTTTGTGCGAACCAGTCCAAACCAGGGGCAACCTACCACTGCCGTGCATGTGTCCCCCTTGTAGTGTGGAGGGTATTGAAATCCCAAGTAGTCCTCAACTTCCAACCACAATTGAGCCCAACATTTATGTTTTTAAGTGAGAAATTTGTTAAGTGAGTTTTGCCCCATTTTACGACTTTTCTCACCCCATTTGTTAAGCAAATCACTGCCATTCTTCAGTTAGTAACACAGTTGTTAAGTGAATCTGGTTTCCCCATGGACTTTGCTTGTCAGAAAGTCACAAAATGGGATCACATGACTCTGGGACACTGCAACCATCATAAAAGTGAATCAATTGTCAAGCATCCGAATGTAAATCGTGACCATGGGAATGCTGCAATGGTCATAAGTGTGAAAAATGATCACTGTTTTAGTACCATTGTAACTTTGAACAGTCACTAAATGAACAGTTGTAAGTTGAGGACCACCTGTACTGAAAGGGCCTGTCAAGTCACATAGGCCTTAACTGACAAAATCGTACCAAGTACATTACAGCTACCAATTTTGAGTGATGAAATGTGGAAAACAATACTGGATCAGCCACTGCTTGGGTCAAAAAGGATCCGTCTGATACTTTGGCACATAGGCAAGGGGTAATAGTTGTGCTACAAGGCTCAATTTCCTTTGTTAGGCTATCATAACATAGAACTGAAATTCTATCATGAGGCAAATCTATTGACTCATGGTTTCCAGAAATGAATGTATGAAAACAATATTCCATAGAACAATGGCCTGTAGATAAGAGATGCTGCATATTTGGATACATGGCCTTTATTTAATGAATTGGAAGAACAAAAAGAAATAACAAAAACAAAAGATTTGAATCTGAAAAGGAAAAAAATGTTCTACAAAAGCAGTAGAAAAACAGCACACCACGAACATACTCACAGACGCAGTCAATGAAAATTTTGAGCAAAATAATGAAACAACCATCGTTATCAGAATATTAATATTAATTTGGTGAAAAAGTTTGGGAATGCATGAAGGAAATTATAAGATAAAATTGGCCTCAGTTGAAATTGGAATTAATAAAATTTAAGTGAAATTTGTCATGACACAAATATGGTTACACAATCAATTATGATCAAAGATGATCAGAGAGATTAATTAGCTCATGTACCGTCTTGCAAAAGTAATAACGATAGAACTGCGTCATGAACTAAAAACACTGCCAAACCATTTCAGATGCCAATTAGTTTGGAAAATAAATCACTTTTCAAAAGATATTAGCAACCAATAGAATTTAAAGCAACAAAAATAAGAAAATGAAAAATAAAAACAACTCTGAAAAAGCAATACAATTTTGATACCAAAAAGTTTTCAGGAAAAGATGAACTGCATGAATTTGAGGTCAAACATTATACATTTTCATCTTGCAGATAATTTCATGGCAAGGAATGTGTTGGAAAATTTTGGAATTAATAATAAAATTATAAAGTTTTCAAATAAAGCAACAGAAAAGTGGAAAACAACACAAAATATCAAATGCAAAATTATTTTGAGAGATCAAAATCAGAAGAGTGTCCTTTATCTAAAAAATGCACTGGTTATACATACTGTTCTAATCTTTGAGATAACTGTACAATAGATTTTGGATTGAAAAAGTGTACAGGGCCAGCAATTAAAAAAAGAAAAAGAAAAATTGAATGCTCAGAAAGAATGGTGCTAAAATCAAAGCACTGGCAAGGAAGAAATTACAAAAATGGGAGAAATCTCCGTTTTTAAAGGCTTTTAGTAATTACTATTTCAAACTAAGTGTTTTAGCATTTTATCTAGATTCCTGGCAAAAGTGATATTACCCCTTCTCCAGAAGCCTGTTCTGCTTGAATGAAGGGAGGGCATATAAAATGTGAAAAAGATATGGAAAGGTTTTCAGTCTCAGAGAAAAGGAAATGTTCATTCTGACCGATTTTCTCCAAGGGATAAGAGATCGATTGACTGCATCCATATCCCAAGTTCCTTTGGAAAAACGACAACTAAGTTCTACTATAAATTTTGTAGTAGAAGAGGTTTCTACTTATAGCCAGTTAGGAGACTTTGAAGTATCTCAAGGCAACAGTGAAGATGAATCTCTTATTTCCTGTGATGTTTTTACTAGCCTGATTTAAAAGAAAACCAACCGACATAAAATTCTTTCCACTTCTTCTCTTTCGGTCCACTCTTCTGTGCCTTTAATGCAGAAATGTCTGTATTTGTTCCTGTCACTGAGACAAGGAAACTCATCCCCCCCCCCCCCCCCGGTAACAGCTTGTCAAGTGTTGACATTTGTTTTACATACTCTAAGATTCCAAAGCCCATTTCCGAGCCTGTGATAAAGGCTTGTTGGTGCTCGGCCATTTTTTGAAAAGACAATGAAGTCACAGCACATCTGTATTTCTCTGTCAAATGGATGTCAAGGAAATTTAGAGGAAACTGTCAAAAACAGAAGTGGGAAAGAAAGAGAGAAGGAGAAATAGAAACCTCCGAGGAAATGCCATTAACTATGGAAGGCAGTTTTCAGCCCGTGCAATTTATTGCTACCTCTTTATGGACATGCAGCACAAAGGTGATTCAGAGGTTCCTTCGAGATCAGTGATTGCTAACCTTTTTGCCATCACGTGCCAGGAGGGGGGACGGGGGGATGTTGCACACGCATGTGCCCACACCCATAATTCTATGCGCCCCATCCCCACGCATGCATGCATGCCCCACCCCGCTCCTCCCACTCCTGACATGTGATGGCCCGGTAGGCCCGTTTTTCTTTCTCACCTGGCTCCAGGGCCTCTCTAGGAGTCTGGAGAGGGCAAAAATGACCTTCCCCACCCCTCTGGAGGTCCTCCAGAGGCCAAAAATGGCCCGTTTAACAACTTTCAGTGGGACCGGAAGGCCCGTTTTTTTGCTGTCCCCAGTCTCCAGGGGCTCTCTAGTCTGGGGTTGGCAAAAGCGGCCTTCCCTACACCCCCAGAGGTCCTCTGGAGACCGATAACGACCCATTTGACAACTTTCAGTGGGACCGGAAGGCCTGTTTTTTGCTGTCCCCAGCTACCAGGGCCTCTCTAGGAATCTGGGGAGGGCAAAAACGGTCTTCCCCACTCCCCCGGAGGTCCTCCAGAGGGGGTGTTTTCACCCTCCCCAGACTCCTAGAGAGGCCCTGGAGCCAGATGAGGAAGAAAAACGGGCCTTCCCCACTTCCCCCAGGCAGGAAACAGCCTGTTTCCCTACTTCTGGTGGGCCCAGAAGACCCGAAAATCAGCTGAGGTCACATGCCCACTGATATGGCTACGCATGTCACCTGTGGCATGCATGCCATAGGTTTGCCATCAGGGTTCTAGATAATCTTCAGTTGTCACAAAGAAAAGGGACTAGAGTAAGTGTCTGTATGAACATTCACAAGTGCGCTAAATGTGCCATCTTCAGGAAAAGTGTGGTATATTCCTAGCTGCTGTAAGGTAAAGATAAAAGGTAAAGATTCTCCTCGCATATATGTGCTAGTGATTTCTGACTCTAGGGGTCAGTGCTCATCTCCGTTTCAAAGTTGAAGAGCCAGCGCTGTCCGAAGACGTCTCCGTGGTCATGTGGCCGGCATGACTAAATACCAAAGGCGCACAGAATGCTGTTACCTTCCCACCAAATGTGGTCCCTATTTTTCTACTTGCATTTTTTACATGCTTTCAAACTACTAGGTTGGCAGAAGCTGGGACAAGTAATGGGAGCTCACCCCGTTACGCGGCACTGGGGATTCGAACTGCTGAACTGCCAACCTTTCGATCGACAAACTCAGCAACTTAGCCACTGAGCCACCGCATGTAGGAGGCCCCAATTCCTTCAACTGGAGGAAAAAACCAAGAGCATTTCTTGCTGTGAAACTTTATAGGAAATTTAATAATAAGCAGAAACAAACAAACAAACAAACAAATGCTATAGGGGAATATACAATTATTTGAGGGTTGACCCATCTGCATGTCTGCATTCAAGGTGCCTGAACTTTCTGCCTGAACCTGCCTCCATCTCCCCACCTAACACTGATCTGTCTCGTTTAAAATAGATGGGTAACAATGATCTAGGCATTCACAGCTGTTATTTCAGTGCCAGAAGACTATTAGCATATCAAGCTGCTAGATAAAAGGTAGCATGCTGGGAATAATTGCACAGTGATGTAGAGAGGCGACTAATAACTAAGAAAAGCAATTCTGCAATTCTAGAGATTAGATCACTGGGGATGGTGAATGTTCTAAGAATTGGATTTCTAAGCCTTCTATTCTAATTCATATCTTTACATTATTTCCAGATATAACTAGAATCCATGTTTCTCAACTTTAATGGCTTTCCCATTCAGAATCCTCAGAAATGACCATGCTGTCCAGAGAATTCTGGGAGAAATCTATGTTGAATTCTTTTTAAAACCACACTATATTTAACAAAACCCATCTTTGTTTATAATGTTATGATCCATGTGGGTAACAGAGGCATCTAGTGGCAGTTTTAAGTTGTCTATTTGTTCCATTTTAATGTATCTATTGAACATTTGCAGAAAAATTCAACTGCGTGAAATTTCATTTATTCTGATTATCTGGGTCAAAGGCAAAAAAATATATGTTTTTATAGGTTAATTCCCTGGTTAAAAATTTCTTCCTCTATTTCTCCTTTTTATGCTCATTTGTGCTCATCAATATGCAGTGGTTCAGCCACATTGTTCAAATGTGCAAAAATGAGGACATGTAAAAATGGAGGCCCAATAAAGATATAATGTCACCCAGCTCTATAATAAAAGTTTTTATACATACATTTGTGGAATTGTCCTTTTTTATATTTTGGAACAACCAGCACTATGAGTTTAGCATCCTTCCCCACTCCCCAAATAGATACACTGAACCACAATTTTGATCAGAAATATGGTTTGGGAATAACCTTGATTAATGAAAATGGCACTAAAACATTAACATCAGAGATATGGATTTTCATAGAGAAGACGAGTGTTTTAAGTCTGTAGGACACTCCTTTTCCTGGCCACAAAGTTATGAACTGTTAAATTTACAGTCAGATATAAAAACCATTATCTGTGACCTCAGAAGAATTCATTTGTTTTCAGTTCAAGATACTGGTCTCCATTGTTTCATTCATCTTATTTATTGTGAAAGAAAAACAACACTTATTATTAGACACCTAAAGGTAAAGGTAAAGGTTCCCCTCCCACATATGTGCTAGTCGTTCCCGACTCTAAGGGCGGTGCTCATCTCTGTTTCAAAGCCGAAGAGTCAGCGCTGTCCGAAGACGTCTCCGTGGTCATGTGGCAGGCATGAGTAAACCAGTGGTGGGTTGCCCCCAGTTCGGACCGGTTCGCAAGAACCGGTAGTAAAACTGGCAAGACGCTCCACTCACTGATCCGGACATCATCGTAAGTGATCTGCGTGCGAGCGATGTGAAACGGTAGTAAACGTAAGTAGAACCCACCCCTGGACTAAACCGCCAAAAGCGCAGAGAATGTGTTACCTTTTCACCAAAGATGGTCCCTATTTTTCTATTTGAATTTTTTACGTGCTTTCGAACTGCTAGGTTGGCAGAGGTTGGGGCAAGTAACGGGAGCTCACCCCGTTAGGCGGCACTAGGGATTCAAACCGCTGAACTGCTAACCTTTCAATCGACAAACTCAGTGTCTTAGCCACTGAGCCACCACGTCCCCTTATTAGGCACCTAGTCATATACAAGTATAAGCTCTTTAATATCTAACTGATCTAACTTACCCTTTTAGATCATTAATGAGTCATTGGATAGAGCTACAATACAGCTTTTAGAATATTGTTATTGGTTCCATCTAAGGAATAATATTGTTCTTCATGGGATAAAGGAAGTATCTAAGGCACTTTGAAAATATATTTTAAAGCACTCTTGCCAAAGTACATTTTCAAGGGTTCCTGAGAGCCATTTATGCTAACATACAGTTTATGAAATAGTATACTTTATAAATCACTTTCACCATCTGGAAATTCAGCACTGGTAACCTCAGGATGTGTCAATGATCTTAGATGACTTTAAAAAGGAATTCAATAGTTTTGTGAAGGATGCAGCTATCAATTAGTCATGAGACGCAGATAATAATGATGGCATACTTTTGAATATTTTCCAGCAAAAAAAAAAGTTGTTAGCACGAATGTTATCAAACTGGTTTGCCCTGGTGGAAAAAAAAAATCATTTGGTTTTGTTTTTCCCCAAGGATGAGGAAAACCGTGGATTTTGATGGTATGCTGGAGGCAACACTCATAGTACAGGCAGTCCTCAACTTACAACAGATTGTTTAGTGACCGTTCAAAGTTACAATGGCACTGAAAAAAAGTGACTTATGACCATTTTTCACATTTATGACCATTGTAGCATCCCCATTCACATGTGATCAAAATTCAGGCACTTGGCAACTGGTTCATATTTATGACGGTTGTAGTGCCTTGAGGTCATGTGATCTCCCTTTGCAACCTTTTGACAAGCAAAGTCAATGGGGAAGCCCAAATCATTTAACAATTATGTTACTAAATTAACAACTGCAGTGATTCATTTAACAACTGTGGCAAGAAAGGTTATAAAATGGGACAAAACTCACTTAACAACTGTCTCCCTTAGTAACAGAAAATTTGGGCTCAATTGCGGTCGTAAGTTGTGTGTGAAGGGGATTTGCTACGGCCCTTCAAAAAGAGCCTGCAAACGTTATCCTAGAAAGACTACCAAGGGTATCTCAATAATTAGGCCACTGCTACCATCATCACCTCATTAAATTGCTAAGTAGTTGGAGGGATGTCTCTGAGAATGTGGGTCCCAACGGACTCATTTCCCACTGTTCCGCTTGCCCTACTCTTTATCACTTGACTGATTTAAAGAACATCCCATCTATGAGCTTGTCCTGAATGGTCACAAATTAGCACAAGGATCAATCTGATCCAAGAGTTTTCCATTCTTTAGAGAAAAAGGGAAAAGGCAACAAAAATTTGCAGTACATTTAGCTTCATTTCTCGTGTGTTTGGGAACACCCTTTTTCCCCCTCAGAATTGCTTTTGTGTTAGTAACAGATCTGTCACACTGTGATCTGCTCATAGCCTTATGTTGCCTCTTGCATTTCTTCTGTTGGAGGCTCTTTTCAGATATTGCCCGCATTTCGAACAGCTCTATATTTTTATCTCCTCTGCTACTGAATGTTTTACACATAAGTATGTATCTTGAAAACAGCACATTGTGGAATAATATCCAAGGTGTGATATCAGCAAATCAAACTTCTATGTTACCACGTGCAATGTGGAATGAGCATCAGCTGCAGAAAAATAAAAGTGCTTAAAGATACGAAAAGCTTTCTTTTGTGAAGGGGTAAAACAAAAGCTCTCAGCCAATTTCTTATTTAAATATAAGACCCTTTCCCCAAAAGTCCATAGAATGTGCTCTTCTCCCTGCAGATCCTACAAATATTCCCTCCTTCCCCATCTAATGAGATATCAATTGTCTTTAAAAAAAGAAGAACATTTGGCCCAGTTTTTATCGCTGCAATCAAATTTCCTCAGATAAGTAATTTCCTCAAGGTTCTGTCACTATCTCAATAACATCTTTATTCTCATTCCCATGTAAATCCAGAGTCAAATGAATACAACCATATTGGTTCAAATGGACTTCTTTCTTTTCCTTTTTCTTCTCTCCCTGTTGTCAAGCCCCCATAGTCGATTAAAGATTGCAAGCGGCTCATGAACGAGGCTGATATATTTACCAGACACCTGCTAAAGACACAACAACTTAAGGTCAATTGATTCTAGTTGGAAGAGAAATCTAGGCGATCCGTCTGGAGGCACATTCAGGTAAACTAAATGCAAATGAAGTCATACATCCTCTCTGCCCTCAGAAAGGGCATAAGAATCTGTACCTGCAAGAATCACAGTGGCATTCAGGTTAAAATAGGACATGTTTTATGCACCCAGAGTCATTGTCTTCCCCACATTGCATCCCACGTTGCCTTTAAAGAATTCAAAAGACGAGTTCCAAGGCCACCATGAACAAATGTTAACATGTCCCCTCAATCATGTTAATAACATCAGGCTTAAGTGGCAGCTGGGTAAGTAAATAGACCGTGATCTGGATAAACTAAGGGTGGCTGGAGTACTCTTGGCAGCATCTTAATTGAATTAAAGAAAAATCACCACCCATCTGCTGCTTTGCCACGCTAAGGCAGTAATCAGGTACCCAGGCAACTGGTTCTTTTGGATCCAGAGAGAATAAGCACACGGACAAATAAAAGGATTTTAAATTTTGGCAATAGTTTGTTCTCTGAGCTTGCCATTTAGTTCCCAAATGTTTTGTTAATCAGACTAGCTAATATCTAATACAAACTCAAGGTAAACCGCTCCAAACTCGATTGCAGAAAATACGACTTCAGCCACAGAGTGATCAACGCCTGGAATGCTCAACCAGACTCCATTGTTACATCTTCAAAACCTCACCTCTTCAACCTTAAACTGTCTACCATGGACTTCACCCAGTGGTGGGATTCAAATAATTTAACAACTGGTTCTCTGCCCTAATGATTTCTTCCAACAACCAATTCACCAAACTGCTCAGAAAGTTAACAACTGGTTCTCCTGAAGTGGTGCAAACTGCCTGAATCCCACCACTAACCTTACCCCATTCCTAAGAGGTCTGTAAGGGGCGTTCATAAGCACACCAGCATGCCTACCGTACCTCCCTGTCCTACTGTCCCCATTTATTTGCATTCATTTCCTTTGTTCATGTCCAGGTTCATATTCATACCTGCTATCTTATACATGTTTGACAAAAAATAAAATAAAATAAAATGAAATGAAATGAAATAAAATAAAATAAAATAAAATAAAATAAAATAAAATAAAATAAA
>WNWU01000034.1:2644589-2694386 GCA_012654045.1 Ptyas mucosa | reverse complement strand
GATAGATAGATAGATAGATAGATAGATAGATAGATAGATAGATGACTGAGAGATGACTGAGAGATGATTGAGAGAGAGAGAAAGAGAGATAAAGAGAAAGAGAGAGAGAGATGATTGAGAGATGATTGAGAGAGAGAAAGAATGATAATGAGAAAGATATAGATATAGATATAGATAGATATAGATACAGAGAGAGACAGACAGACAGACCAACAGATAGAAAGATGATAGATAGACATTTTGATTTCATTAGCTTTAAAATACAAAACAAGAGAGTGGAGTTGAAAATGGAGATATTCTTTTCTACAAAACCCTTATATCTCAAAAGGTTTGGTGTGGCTACATGTGAGAAACGAAGGGAAAGAACCACTATGAAAATATTAGGAGTTCATAGCAGATTGATTTTTGTCTATGGTAACTGCAGCAAGATTATTGCATGCTCAGTGGTGGAAGAACAATGAAATTCTGAAGGAATGAGTTGTGAAAATGTCCAAATTTGTCAAGATGGCAAAGCTGGTCTATTTGGTCAGAGAGAGAGAGAGAGAAAGAAAACTTTTCTGAAGGACTGAAACTTTATATATCAAGGGTGTTGATACCTTGGCAACTTTAAGACTTGTGGACTTCAACTCCCAGAATTTCACATCCAGCCCTGTCAAGGATGGACACCCGTGCCTTATATGAACTGGGGGGGGGGGGGAAGCCCCAGTAAGATATTTCTGAGGTTGAGGACTAAAAATGATCCGGATTGACTGAAGGGCTGAAGGGTTTGCATAACATCTAAGAGGGAGGGGGGAATTAATAAGATTGCAACTATTTGTTGAGAACGTTGGAAATCATATTTCATCATTTTTTTTCTTTTCCTGCACTTTTTTTTGTTTCTTCCTCCTTTAGATTTGTCCTTACTTTGTGTAAAATTCTCAATAAATATTTTTTTAAAAAATGCTAGCTGCTAAATTTGCATATGCTTTCCATAAGTAATGCACTTTTTATTTTAACTTCTCATGAGCCCCGTTAAGTGAAGGCAATCCCCTTTCCAAACCAATTGTTAATTTTTGGCAGTTTGGAAGACAGCAAGTAACCACAGTGGCCCAATTATTTAAGCTAATTAGCTAATGATTTTTCTGGAAAATATTTTTAGCCCTACCAGAATAGATGGTGAAAGGTTTTTTTAAGAGGCTAATAGTTCATAAAAGCATAAGAAAAAAGATTTTCAGTTCACCAAGACTTTAGGCAGCAGCACAAAACAAATAATAGTGTTTATATTGTTGGCTATGTGAAAACTAATCCTAACAAAACTATTAATAATCTGCTGGTTGTGGCAGTAATTTATTTCTGAATAAGTTCAGTTAAAGTTTGTTGTACATACAGTAGTTATGATTAGACCTAAATAGGGTGCCCAATCATCTTTCCTCATAGTCTGTTCAGAATAAATTCCATCTTTTCTATAACCTGGCAACCTCACTGATTATGAGGGCTAAAAATGGACTCCATTTGGGTCTTCGTATTTTAAGCAAGGGGACACCTGAAATTACAAATTCTACTCCAAAATCTGTCCCAGCCTTGTGTGCACTGTGGACTCATTATCTATATGCCTCTTCCCCAGCCTATAGCCCTGACTCTTTGCATAGCAGGGGTGGGCAACTATGGCCCTTTTATGACTTGTGGACTTCAACTCCCAGAATTCCTGAGCCAGCCATGTTAGCTCAGGAATTCTGGGAATTGAAGTCCACAAGTCATAAAAGGGCCATAGTTGCCCACCTCTGGCATAGGGCATTGGCTAATGAGGAGAATCAACAATGGATCATGTGCAGCAATTGGATACTCAGTTCTGAAACCTCTTGCAAAGGAGTTTGTAAGGAAGGGAGGGACAAGATTCAGATTCAGTAGAAGCTGCCCCAGCGGAACTTGTGGAATGTCAGGTTCAAGAGAAACTAGGTCAAGAATCACATGAAGCTGATCTAACACAGGCACCACCTGGATAGTTAGAATAGTTAGATGATGGTTGATGACATCAAGTGTCCCAGCCCCCACACCCAGGAAGTAGATTGAAGAGCAGAGCAAGATTGATCTATGTGATTTCTTTCCAAACAAGGGAGTAAATCTCTTAAATACTGACAACTGGCTGCAACTTTTAAGAAGCAGCTCTGATTGTCTTCTCTTTGCTGGATCAATGTGTCTTGTGTGACACTCTTGTAAATCCTGGTTGTATTTGAAACCTTGAACCTCTAACCTCTTAACAAGGTTGACAACCCTGATGTGGCTTTTGGAACCCAGAATTGGATTTGGACTATTCTTCAATCCTGTTAATAACAAATCATTTAAGCAAGAACCTGTCCTGGTTTGCATTTTTTAATGATCTCTTTAGCCTTGAAGTAAAATTACTAATCTCCATAGCAATCATGTTGGAGTTTGTGTGATTGAAATCTGAAGCAGGACAATTTCATGTCAAGCAGGCATGACATTTCAATCTTCTGACAGTGCTTCCTCCTTCTTCCCTAGTATCATTATAGCAAAGTGGCCCCAACCAGCTATTTGTTGTTTCTTGACATTAATGTTTTTTCATCTTAGTTGGACAAGTCTATCCTCAACTGGTGATCATACTTGGTGACTTTGGTTCAGCCCAACCTACCTCACAGAGTTGTCCACATCTGGAAAAATGGAATGAGGGAATGCTGCATACACCATGTTGGATCCTGAAGGAAAGGAAGGATAGAAATCTTATCATAAATATTATAGGCATTCTGGTATTAAGTCTACTGTAGTGCAACAAAGTCAGAGTCTATGAAGACTCTCAGTCATACAGGTCATGGTTGTTCCAAAGGTGATTTTTCAAGAGGCAACTGGACAGTCTTTGTTTTTCCTTGAAGACGTTTTGCTTCTGATCCGAGAAGCTTCTTCAGTTCTGACTGAATAATGGTGAATGGAAGGAATGGAAGGAGGTCATTTGGAGGTTTATCTGTACCCTCAGCTGTTCCAAGAAAGTCCCACACACATTTGCACTATTCCGATGACCCTGAGGTACAGATAAACCTCCAAGTGGCCTCAAGTACTCTCAGAGAGAGTGCTAATAATCAGATGACTGCAAGGAATATCAATCTTTTCATTCTCCACCAATCAGAACTGAAGAAGATTCTTGGATGAGAAGGAAAACGTCTTCAAGGAAAAACAAAGAAAGTCCAGTTGCCTCTTGAAAAAGCACCTTTATGTCAATTATTTATGTAGGTTTTTCAGTTTGCTGTGACATGTACAGAACATAGAGCAATGATGGTAAGGATGGTTCAGTGGTAGGGACAGTTCTTCCTTTCACAAAATTGTACATTTCTTTCTAGAACTCAAAAAGTTTCTTAAGAGAACTCAAATAAAGCTAATGGCAGTTGCCATTTGTGACTCGACGTTCTCCACAAAATCATGCAAAATTATACATCCATCAGCCTTCCTAATCAGAGACTTATATGAAATCATTTCCATAAAACTTGCACTGGTTATTTCAAGTCATGTCAGAAACTTAGTATTCTCAGAGGAAAGGCACAGATTAGCTGGACAGAATGTATGTCAAGTAAGAGAACAAGTTTTGGTACTTATAATCCAGATTTTGAATAATTGGTAAAAAAAAAAAAGTTAAATGCAAATTTGCTCAAAGCCCAGGTCATTCAAGCTAAAAATGTTTACAAGTGAAATGGAGTGCTACAAATAAGTTTTTAATTTTAAGATTGAATAGTAGCTATTAAATTAATTACAGTTGATGAAAAAATATTTTAGTCAGCAGAAGTTCTGCAATGAATCTGATTTCCTTATTGTTATCTCAGAATTACACAGGCGATAAAGTTGAATGTCCTGTAATTAAACATTGATTGGTTTGATGATAATACTCTGAAATAAATAGCCAATCACTAATGTACATTACATGCACCATATGAACTACTTATCAATAGACACTGAAGTCTCTTTTCTTACTTGTCCTTACTGAATATTAGCTGAATGGAACTTAGTATCTAAAAAATACTGTCCAGAAAAAGCATTATATGAATAACAATATATCTGATGATTGTCCATGACTTCATGGACAAATACTGTATATATTATATACAATATGCAGCTGTTAAGACATAACTTCTGAATTTTTGTCTAAATGTTTAAAGTCCCTTGCAAACAGATACCGTATTTTTCGGAGGATAAGATGCACCTACCTTTTTTGGTGAGGAAAAGAAGAAAAAGAAATCTCCCTCTGCCTCTGCCTCTGCCTCTGCCTCTGAGCAATTTTGCCTAGTTGCAGCAAACAGCCTTCTTTACTTTCATTTTCGTTTTCAGCATAGCTTGATTAGCACAAGGAAAAAAAAAATCTGCTCCAGCAATTTACCTCTTTGCAGCAAGCAGCAGAGGCCTGCACAAAACAGCTGAGAGCAAATCAGCTGAAAGTCGGGAGGCCGATCCAATCAACTTGTGCTAATCAGCCTGTGCTGAAGCTGAAAGGAGCTGTTTTTTCTTGCTGTTTGCTTGCAAGGAGGTAACTGCTGGGAGGCAGAGGCCAAAGGGTGGGGGCCAGTGGGGGGGCGCGGAGCTACATTCGGTGTGTAAGATGCACCTGAATTTTCACCTCCTTTTAGGGGGGAAAAAGGTGAGTCTTATACTCCGAAAAATATGGTAATTAGAAATGTCTCATACAACATTTTGGGGAAAAAATGTATTTCTTCTTGGTAATCTAAAAAAAAAATAGATTGCTTTTTTCTCCGTTATTATTTTGTGTTGATGAATATTTTTCTCAGTAAGCAGAAATTTTCCCCAGTAAGTAGAAAGTGGGAAGGATGGAAAACGTTGGCTAGAATATCGGTGTATTGGTTGATTTGTCATTGACAATAGGAAATATAAGATAGCATAGGAAAATAATAACAGAAATTCTAAAGAAATGTATGTTTCTTTACATCATCAAAGTTAATGATAGATCTTGTGAGAAGAACTTCTTCTTTACATCATCAATATTAATGGTAGATCTTGTGAGAAGAACTTCTCAGAAATAAACCTTCCCCCCCCCCCGTCCCGCCCCCAGGGAAAATCCAATCTATGATATATTTATATCACTTACTCTTGGCTTACAACCATTACTGGGTTCAAAATTACAATTGTAAGTTATGTTGGTCATTATGTGGGTCAACATGTGCCTGTGCCTGATTTTATGACCTTTTTGGAAGCAGTCATGTTATTAAGTGAACCCATTATAATAAATGTCCCAAGGATGCTTTTTCAGGAGGCAACTGGACTTTCTTGTTGTTGTTTTTCTTTTGAAGACGTTTCGCTTCTCACCCAAGAAGCTTCTTCAGCTCTGACAAGATAGTGGGGAATGGAAGGATTTATATTCCTTGCAGACAGCTGGTCAGCTGCATCCTTATAGAGGGTCGTTGAAGCACTTGGAGGTTTATCTGTATCCTCAGGGTCACCTGACTAGTGCCCCTGGTTCCTGTAGTCTGCATTTTGTTTTCAATACTAAATGGGCATTTTTGGCCAGAAAACAGAAATAAATGTTGGTTTCCAGCCAAAAATGTCATAAATCCTGGTCACATAACAATACCTAAAATGCAAATGTATAACTGTGGGGAGAAGGATGGCCATCAGAACTTAGAAAGCAGGTTGTAAGCAGCTCTGAGAAGATCCATCATAAACAGTTGCTAAGCAACCAGTCATAAGTGAGGCCTAGCTGTATAAGACTGGACTAGGTCCATAACATTTTGCTATTCCTTTTCTGAGCATTGTAGTTCTCATAAAATTTAAACATTTTGGCTCCATGAAATGTGATGACCTGCAGTTACCCAGCCAAAAGAGATGAGGTTTTCTCTCTCAGATGAATTGAATTGAGAGATGAGGGAAGCTATTTAAACCAGCATAAATAGATTGTGTCAAGGACAAAGGAGTTAACAAAATGGCTGCACCCGATCTAAACATAAACATTTTTTTTACAAGGGTGGTCTTTGCCTGGAGTATTTAACATAGGATTTCTTCCTCTCTCTTTTCATTTCCTGTCTTCTTACTCTAATCATCTTGGTCCAGTTTTGTCCCACATATTTCTCTTTCCTTCCCTTCTCAATTGATATTTTTCTTTCTCCCTTCTTATTCAACTCTCATCCTGGGGAGATGAGGGGAATGGATTATGGTAGTAATCACCTCCTTCTCCTCAGGGGAAAAAAAAATAGGGGGGGATGGTTATGGATTGTGTATATTTATTTGTGTACGTATGCTTGAGTGGTGTGGTGGCCTAGTGGTGAAGATGAGTGCCTTCCACTCAGAAGGTTGAGAGTTCAATCCTATGTAGCAGCATATGTTTCTCTTGCAGGGCGCAAAGAAAAAATATCTTCTGCAAACTCTGCATAGGCATCAGGAAGGGCATCCGGTCAGTAAACGCTCAGCTGTATCCAGCTGCCCAGATCCTACTCTGAGTAGGGGCTATAGCAGGGGTGGATTCTACTTACCTTTACTACCGGTTCACAATGGGGCTGCTCGCACGCAAGCGCAGAAGCTTTTGCGCATGCACAGAAGCGTTTTGATGACATCAGGGTCAGTGGGTGGACCCTCCCGCTAGTTTTACTACCAGTTCTATAGAACTGGTGCTAACCGGGGGCAACCCACCACTGGGCTATAGGATTATAAAAAAGGGAGTTTTTAATTTGTATATGCTGTTTGCTCAAATTCTTCTTAGAGTGATTTGTGTCTGAGTGTGAATAGTTGCTAGAGGCACAAGAGTAACAGTTAGTAAATGTAAACCTTACTTAACAGATAGTTTTGCTGTAATTTCCAGCCAGTCCTCATTCGGTGACCACTCATTCAGCATTATGATGGAGCTGAATGAGGAGACTTAGACCCGTTCTTGTAGCTGCAGACGTTGCAGCCTCCCTACAATTATGTGATTGCAATTTAGATGCTTGCCAATTTGCAAGCACAATTTGGGCCCTTACAAGATTCTGTTAATGCAGCCTTAAAATAAAATATAAATAGCTCACCTGGTCTGTTTTTGGTCTGGTATACTTGAAAAAACACAACAATCTCTCAAATCTGCCACTGTTTCTTTCACAGCTTGAGAAGATTGGGGGTGGGATCCCTTCTGCGCCTTTTTCTCTGGCTGTTATGCAGCTGCAGGCTGTACCTTCTCTTATCCGATCATTTCATAAATAGCATTACTTTGTCCCTTTTCTCAAGGTCTTTCTTACATACCATTCTGCAGCCATGTAATGTTGCACTTAATGTGCGTGCACAATTCATTTAGCAACCACAACTACAGGAACTATTGTTGTAAGTCAGCAGAGTCACATTTCTTCACTTTACCACTGTGTCACTTAGCAATAGAATGTCAGTTATGGCCAATTATGGTGATTAACTGAGGACTACCCGCAGAGGTGGGCGTCACATAATGTAACAACCGGTTCATCCAGCACTGAAAATGTGAGTGCGCCTTCCACACATGTGTGTGGCTTCAAACACGGTGATATAGGACAAGGCAGGTGGGCTGGCCCACCCACTGGTCACAACTAACGGTTCGCTCGAACCGGTCAAAACCGGCAGCAGTCCACCTCTGACTACTTGTATAATTATTAACTTAGAATGTGTGTGTATGTGTGTATGTGTGTGAAAGAGAGAAAGAGAGAGAGAGAGAGAGAGAGAGAGATTTTACATAATATCCCTATTTCATATGCTGAGTTATGTAAAAACTCTCTCTCTCTCTCTCTGTATGGAACTTAATATGATACAGGTGGCTTTTGATGTGGTAAGCTATGGAAGTTTAGAAACCTACTACAGTGTTATAATTTTATGTCAAAATTATGTTTTATACGATCACCAGCTGTGACCCTGTGATCTCTAAACCCAACTCCCGATCAGAAGCCACATGCTTATTTTATTTCTCTCTTAGATTTCTACTCCATCTTTCCTTCAGATCCTTGAGGTGACATGCATAGAACTCCATCCACCACTTTATGCCTAGAACATCAAAATAATAAAATACTTGGGCTTTGAAAGAATAACTGGTCCAAAGTTATTCAGTTTGTACATTTCCGCGGATGGGACTTGAACCTCCATCTCCCAGGTCCTGGTCCTTATTCCACTGCTCACACCATCTGCTGGTACTTTTCTGCTCAGAGAAAAGGACCTGTGCTGAGATTCATACAGGATGTTAGGGGTGGGCATATTCACCTTCTCCACAGTTGTATGAGTATTCAGAATGTGTGAAGAAAGTAAATAACTGCACCCACTTGTAAATGCAGCTTTGGAAAAAGTCCTTTAGAGCATTCCCATAAATGGATAAAATTCAACTGATAGTTATCGGTTAGTTTGGGATAACTTTAATGGAATGGAATCCTCACTGTGGTTCTAGTGTGTATGTGTTGGCAATTTTCTACCTACCTACCTAAATGAGGAAAAAATGAATCACAAGCATAATATACAAATATCTTTATTTTTAAGATCTAAAAGGCAATGTCCTGCTTAGAAAAAGACAAATACTTCTTTTCCTTGTCTTATGCTGTGTTCACTGATGGTCTCTTGCTTTGATAAGCTGGAGCCTCCCATTATTTACATAGATGCCCATTAAGGTTTGGCTATTTCATTTGTAGCTTTGCCTTCATATTGGTCTTTGAATTGGGTTGAGATTGATATTAAAAATCTTAGCTGTTTGTATTACTGTGGATAAATCTTCACCACACTTTGGGAGATCACCTTCCAATTGCATTAACTTATATTTTGGCTTGCTATCTAGTTTACCAAACTAAACTTTCTCTGTCATCCTACAACAATCCTACCTTTAGGTCTCTCCAAACATCTGCATCAGGCTGATGAGAATTACCAGTATTTGGTTAGATATCTTTGATTGACTAAGATTTTATTTTCTGGAGAAAAAATATGGCTTCTGCCCAGAGCTGGTGGATGGATTTGGATCACATAATATGTCTGACTTACCCTTTCTGCACGGTGGTTCTTCATGCCTAACTTTGGTGTAAAGACAATTCTGGTTGGGTTCACTGGAACTTCCACTTCCTAGATGTTCAGAATTTTTGTTCTTCATTTTTCTTTTGTGATGAATGTTCTGTGATTTTGACTTGTGAGTGTCTCTAGCCTCAGTGCTTTTTTTCCTTACAGGCAAAGGGCTCTTGTGAAGCAAACTTACTTCTTTAGACTTTGATTTTCTTTGATCTCGTCTATGTCTCCTGTCTCTGGAATAGTTTCTACCTTTCTTTTCATCATGCAGATACTTTGCTTTGTTTCTTCCCCCATGTCTTTCTTTTGAAGCAGAACATGCTTTGTCAAATTTGCATTCTATGCTACCTTTTGATCCACTATTTTTATGTACACTCCTTCTTTTGGGAGACACTGTTTTTGACCATGCCAGAGAATATTCTTTTAATTTATTTATGGAAACCTCAGATGGTTGGCATTTTGTTGTATCTTTTTTCCCCAATTTCTTCACTGTGATGATGTTAGCAGAATTTTTGTGATAAATCTTAAAGGCACCATCGTCTACCAATGCTAATTCGTTTTTATCTGTTTCCATATCCGTTGGCCCAAGAATCTGAACAGGATTTATTTCTACTATGTTCTTTTTTTCTTTCTGTCCTTGAAATAGGTGGGAGTGAGAGAGAGATCCAGGGACCTGTACTTTTTCCTCTGAAGGTGTCTTAAGCAGTATATTTTTAATAATACGAAAGGCTGTAGCTATCCCCTTTTCAGTATCTTTGTTGGACAAATCCATATAATTTTCTTCATTCGTTGAATGATTTTTATCATCTGCTGTAGCAAATGTGGAAGGAAGGGCTTTCTCTGAACCAGGAAGCAAGAATGTTAGGTTTCCATAATCTAAACTACCATTGGGTTTGGGCACCTGACTTTTTTCAGGACGTTGCGGATGTTCATTTTCTGAAGATAGAGAAGAAGTTAAAGGATCAGTCTCTTTCAATATCGCAGGGCATTCGTACAAGGCACACCAGTCATACCTCTTCAGATGTAATGAGGATTGGACAAAACTCATGAACTCATGTAGGAAATGACGAGTGAAACGGTGCATGTGGGGCTGTAAAATAGCTTCAAATTCTTTGCTGTCCAGATCATGATGAATAAGGTTACTTAGGATGAGATTCTGCAAAGTATGAATCGTTGATCTCTTACCAAACAGCACTTTTAATTCTCGTTTTAGCCAAGGGATCACCCTATCCAAACATTGAGGATTTCTGCCAAAAAAATCTGCTGAAGGTATTTGATTGAAATCTGGATTTGGAGCGTTTTGAACTAGAATCCCTGCATGGTAAAGAGTTCTCCTAAACTGAATTACTGCTTGGGCTTTAAATTTTCCAAGGCTGATTAAATCAATATCATTGGGTCTCTCTGTAACTGCAAACTGTCTCATGAGCTGATAAATATCCTTCTCTCTTTGAGTTAATGTTCCACTAATTTCATTATGCACGATTCCATTGTCAGGAACTGATGTAAGTCTTTGAGAGGAGGCTGATGTGCAGTCTTCCTTGCTTTCAGAAGGAGAAAAAGAGCTACCATTCAAAGGCAGGACATATTCGCAAAAGGCATCTTTTCTGCGTATAGTGTGGCAGAATGAATAGAAACGCTGCTTACACAATGGACAAATAACTTTCTTTCTGGACCACTTCTGAATACATTTGAAGCAGAACTGGTGGTTGCAAGGGTTCAAGTAAGTTGGGTCTTGGATCATTGTTAAACAGATGGTGCACTTTGAATTTTTGGCTCCATTTTGTTGCATTGTTTTCACTAAAGAACTCTTCCTTGAGGATCTGAAGCCGATCCTTGGCTTACGTTTCTTCTGTAAGTGTCTCATGATCTGAAAGATGGCACACAGAAAAAAAACTCAGAAAGCCAGCATATTTTTTTGTATTGAGATAGTCTGAATGCTGATGGCATCATAAGCAAGACATCTGCAAATTTCAGAAGGGCAAAAACCAAAGAGTAAAGAATTTTTCATGGTTTTTTTCTGCTCCATTAGCTTCAAGGCAATGTTCCCAGAATTGAAAATATTTTATCACCTAACATTTTAAAGTAAGTACCTAATTCTGAATCCTCACAAATCCCATCAAATCAAAACTCTTGCCGTTCCTGTTCCTAAAATGAGGAGTGGTGTAAAATTGGATTTTAAAATAATCCTGCAAAATATATTTTGTCAACATCATTCTCTGCCACCTACCTCCCCTCATATGCTTTGTGTGGAGAATCTGTTAAAATTTTGAGTGCCTGTAAAAGTCAAACAACTTTATTTCTGCCTCCCCAGTTTTCTTTATTTGGAGAGGCAGGATAAATGTACTTTTCAGACATATACTGAATGTTGCTCCATGTTTCATTAACTTGCTGAATCATTGAACTTTCATGATGATTCAGATTTTGATTTAGGGTGCTTAATAAAATCCTGCTTTGACCCAACATATGATGTGATTTTGTATTGTATTTGTCCAAATCTGAAGCCCTCAACCTATCTTAGCCATCATTCTTGATATAATTCTTTATATTTAGAACTTACTTCACGATAGTTCCTTTTGACTTCTATCCTCTCCACTTACTCCAAACTTTCACTGAATGCTCCGTTCTGCTTAACCTTTTTTTCTAGAATTATTGGTTTTAGTTTATAGTTCTCTCTCCCATAGAGATAAAATGCAACTAGGTAAATAGAACCCAAAGAAAGTTCTAGCAGTGACCTCACTATGGTGAACAAAGAAGCAACTTCCTATTCTGATTCCTAAATTCTTTTGGGGTGTTTTGTGTATTTTCAAGACAGAAAATTACATATGGTTCCAACAACATTTTTAAGGAGAGAGAAAAATGAGAGAGGGGAGAGGGGGAGATGCTAGAATGAAATTGACCTTCCTCATTATCTGTGTTGCTATTTATGAGCTTGGCCTTATATCAATTAATATTTTTCTCAGTGATTATGAATGAATTAGAGAAGATTTGAAAGAGTGGAACTCAAAAGAATGTGGTATATGAAGTATCTGTTTGAAGGCTTAAAGAGTTACACTCTCTGGACGGCTTGGTCCAGCTGCTGCAAAGACTTTGCCTAGTTGTGTGTGTCATGATTCTTCTACTAGGATTTAATAATGAAATGCAGCAGTTTTGCATTCATAAACTCTCACGGAGACAATAGGTAAAAAACCTGGCAGCAGCTGGGTCAAAATATCTGGCTGCTCTAATGTTTAAGAAGGAGACTTCCTTCCTATCAACTTTTGTGAAACCTCATTCCAAAGCTTCAGATAGCCCCAGAACTTTATTAAGAATTTATTAAGAACTCCTTGCCATGATAACTGACAATATAATCTAAACCAAGAGTATTGTTATGTGCATTCAATTTGTGCTCTAAGACCATATTTGCCATGAGCGAGAGAGAAATTGGCATTAAAACAATAACAATCTCAACTGAACTGATCACTTAAATGCATAAAGAATAATGTAACTTCTCACAAAAATTATATTTATTTATTTATTTATTTCGAATTTTTATACCGCCCTTCTCTCTGGGAACTCAGGGCACAGCCAAGTAAAAAACACACAATACAAACATTAAGAACAATTAAAAGGAATATCTCAATTGGCCCAGGATTTAAAAAAGAACCACCCAATTTAAAATCGTTTAAAAGGATATATAACATGCTGGTCAGCGGTTATAGTTTGAACACATAAAGGAAAATTGCACTTTTCTTTGTACATTTTTTTTAAAATTAAAGTTTTACAAAAGTCATAAAAACGAACAGAAAGTAATGAAGAGCAGAAGCAGTCATGAAAGTTAAAAACTGAAAAAAGCAAAAATGGAGGAAAAAAATTGAAAAGAAAAAAAAGCAGAAAGAAATTTCGGATTTCCTTTGCAGCAAATATACAGTATAAGTACAATCACTAAATTATCTCTTACTCTATGATTACAAAAAAAACCCCCACCCCTCCACTCTTTTCTGTTATCCAATTCTTTTTCCCAATCATCAAAACCACAAATGCATTTTTTTCTGTTTCATGCAAAAAGTTAAAAGGGTCTTCTTGTTGTTAGTTGCAAAGTTGTGTCCAACCCATCGCAACCCCATGGACAACGTTCCTCCAGGCCTTCCTGTCCTCTACCATCCCCCGGAGTCCATTTAAACTCACACAGACTGTTTAAGTGACTCCATCCAGCCACCTCATTCTCTGTCCTCCGTAGGGTCTTCTAGCTGACCCTAAATGTGAGAAAACTCATTTTTCACTTTGTTCATCATAATCCCACATTTGGATCAGGGGTGGGTTCTAACATTTTTTACTACCGGTTCTGTGGGTGTGGCTTATTTTGTGGACGTGGCTTGATGGTCATGTGACAATTATTTAGGATTTAGCAGAGGTACTGGTCTACCATGCTTGCAGAGCTGCTTGCAAAGCTGTACCGATCTACCCATTTATTTTTGCAGGCACTGATCTACTCATGTATTTTTTCAGGCACTGATCTACTCATATATTTTTGCAGGCACTGGTCTACTCATTTGTTTTCTTTTAACACTGATCAGCTGTAGGGCGGCCCTTTGAAGCCCTGCGGCAAGAATTTAAACAGTTTTCTTCCCTCTAGCCATCAGCTGGGACTCAGAAGGCAGCAATAGGTTGAGGGTGGGGCCAAATAAAAAGTAAGACTAATGCGGGGAGCTGGGGGGGCGGGGGGCGCAGGGGGCAGAACCAGTTTGGTGACATCATATCGTCACCGCTACCGGCTTGGGAGAACCGGGTTGAACCAGGAGAAACCCACTACTGATCTGGATGTTAAAACCTAGAAAGATCTCTGGTTTTGCCCACGGAGGGAATAAATCTTATTGTGGGAGAAAAACGTAGAGGCAATGTAGCTTTACAAAAAATATTCTATTTAGAAGCAACTCTGGGTCCTTGGAGCTTCTAGCTGGGAAAGATGCAGTAATACTAAGTAATCAAGACATGAGAATGGCTGCCATCCTTCTATATTTGGGAGAAATGTTGTTATTATTATTGTTATTATTATTTACTTTATTCATTAAACATGAAACTCAGTCAACTGAACATTCAAAAATGCATCACAAATACCATTGACTGGTGCTAATGGTTGATACGGGTTGCTGCCAGTGTCCTAGATATCAACCAAGTACCTTCTTAAGATGTACAATGTTCCAAGTAGCGCGGTTTTTTTGCAGTTCCGCTGGTGTTATTGCAGGAAGCTGAAATTTGTTGATGTATCTTATAAAATTCTTGGAGACAGTACCAGGTGCCCCGATGACAATGGGTATCACCAGTACATGTTTCATCCATAGCCAGGTAGTTTTGATGGGCAGGTTGCGATATTTCGTGATTTTTTCCAGATTTTTCCTTCGAATCTGGCATCTCCTGGTACCGCGATGTCAATAAATTGTACATTTCGGTTTCTGACAACTGTTATATCTGGTATGTTGTGTTCCAAATGACGATCCGTCTGTATTCAAAAGTCCCACAAGATCTTCACTGTCTCATTTTTGATAACTTTTTCCACTTTGTGCTCCCATGATTTTTCGGATACAGGTATGTTGTATTTTTTTACATAATGACCAGTGGACTAATTTAGCAACTCGATCATGTCCAGCTTTGTAATCGGTTTGCGCAATTTTGCTGCACTCACATATAATGTGTGAAACAGTTCCAATTTTGTTGTTGCGAAGTCAGCAGTTTGGATTGTCAGTGGATTTTTGTATCTTCGCTTTCATGGTATTAGTTGGTAGTGCTTGTTCTTGAGTGGCAAGTATTAAAACCTTCCGTTTCTTTCTTGATGGTTTCCCTCTTAAGCCATGCCCATGTCAAGTTGTCATCACACTTTCCTTCAATGTTTTTCAAGTGCTGTCGATACAGAGTTTTGGTTTTCCATCCATTTAATCTGTCATCCAACTGTTTTTCCTTCTATTCTGCCTTTGTTTCTGTTGTTTTTATAATGTTCTCTGTTTTCACAGCCTGCAGCAATCTTTCTGTGCTTTGGTTCACATAATCATTCAAACTTCGTTTTTCTTCTTCTACTGTTTGATGGATTTGCAATAGCCCTCTGCCCCCTGTTCTTTTTGACAGGTACAACCTGTCGGTATCACTTAGGGGATGTAAAGCGTGGTACATATTCAAAAGTTTATGTGTTTTCAGGTCCACGTTTTCCAGGTCAGCCACAGTCCAGTTGATGATTCCAGCTGGGTAGTGTATCACAGGAACTGCCCATGTATTAATGGCTTTAATTATGTTTCCAGCATTCAGTTTTGATTTTAATATTTTGTGGACCCATCTTTCGCGTTGACTCTTTGACTTTTCCATTCAAGATGTTATCTGCTTCCAATATGCCTAGGTATTTGTAACATTCATCCTTTGCTAATGCTTTCACGATACTTCCATTTCCCAGTTCTTGTTGTGGCCGGTCAGCGGCCTGTGCAGCTAGTAGCTGATTCAAACAGCGAGGAGGCTGGTCTGGTGCTGCACCAGCAGCCTGTGCAGCTGGCACTCGAGTCAGACAATGAGGAGGCTGGAGAAGATGTGGTGCCAGAGGCAGGGATTCAGCCAGGACCTTCAGAACCTCCAGAAGCTCCTTTAAGTGAAGAGGACGAAGAGGAGGAGCCTCTTCTCAATGCATGGGTGTGCAGAGCTGCCAAAAGGCAGGAGTGGCTCCTCAGGAGGAGGTCTCCTCGAGAGTAAGGCTTGGGGCTAATTGGCCACTCCCTTAGGTTATTTAAGGAAGGACGACGACTGAGGCAATATGCAGGGAACAACTTTGTTCACTCTCCTTCGCATCTGAATCGTAGTTCTCTTATCAGTTTCCTGCAAATTGCTTCAAGCTGGCTCAGGAATTCTGGGAGTTGAAGTCCAGAGGTCATAAAGGGGCCATATTTGCCCACCCCTGCCTTAATACAAACCTCCCCACATACTCCCCAAAATAACCAAAGAAAAAATCAGACTGGTTTAGTGGTGAAGGCACAAAGTTAGAAAGCAGGAGACCATGAGTTCAAGTCCTGCCTTAGGCATGAAAGTCAGCTGGGTGACTTTGGGCCAGTCACTTTCTCTCTCAGCCCAACCCATCTCACAGGGTCGTTGTTGTGGGAGAAAATAAGGGGAGGAAGATGTGTTGGAAATGTTCACCACCTTGAACATATAATATAAATAAAACAAATAACAACTTGAAAGAAAAGCCAGAACACTGATCTCATACATTTCTGCTTCACTCTTTCTCTGTTGTTCTTCTGCTGTTTTTCCCCTCTTGGCTGTGAAAAATGGACAAATAATTCTAAAAAAAGCATTTTGCATGCAAATAAACACTAAACTTTGTTGCTTCTGTGATATCCTCATATGCCTGTTGCATTCTCTCTGGTTTCAAATTTTGCATTACATTTGGTCACCCAACTGCTGTCACAGATAAAACAGGATGTGGAATTGCAAGGAAGATTTTACTTGCATCAAAATGATTGTAAGCAGAACTGCCTTCAAAGTTTGCTGTCCAATGTGGCCAAGTTTGCAAGAGATAGAATGGGGCAGGGGTCTCCGACCTTGACAACTTTAAGTCTGGTGGACTTCAACTCCCAGAATTCCCCAGCCAGCAAATTCAGAAGAATAATTCTGGGAGTTGAAGTCCTCCAGGCTTAAAGTTGCCAAGGTTGGAGACCCCTGGAATGGGGCACAGGGACAGGTGAAGTGTAAAAAGGGGGTTCAGCATCTACAATCCCCCTTACTGTAAAGCACTCATGGGTCAGGTTAAAACTTGGATAAGGTGTCTGAATTTTAAACCAAAGGGTCTAATGTAACTTTTTTTTAAAAAGGCATACAGATTATTTCCAGAGATGGCCTGAACTAGTTGCTGGCTATTCAGAACATTGCTTGCTTTGCTGTAAAACATTCTCATTGATTCTAATCAAGCTCATCGAAATTTAGCAAGAGGTGCATGTTAATGTATGGAAACAATCTATAAATATTTTTCTACTTGACTTACAATTTAACTGCTATTTTCCTAGGGTAATGAGTTTGTATTCTGAACCTTGTCTTCTTTGATACCCATGACCTAATGTATTAATTTGTTTTCTCATGTGCACACACACATATGTGTGTGCTTACTCCGTTAAGCAGATGTTCTATCCATAATTAACTTTCCATTGGACTTCAAACAACCTAACCACAAAGAGGTTGAAGTTAATTAAAGTTAGGATTACAATATTTTATTTTCTGAAAAAGAGTTCCTTAGAGGAGAGAGTAGTTAAACTCAAAACACTTTAAAGACTTTTTGTGGAAAATGAATAAAAATTAGCTGGTGATTTCTGGATGTATTGATTAATTGGGGTCGAATGTGGGGAGAAGGGAAACATGTTATTTAATTTAGGAGGGGGGCGGAATAGTCTTAAATATATTTGTGTTGTAAAGAAGATTAGAAGTCACTTCTTTAACTATTTTTTCTTCTTCCTCCTCTTCAATTTTATTGTTTTCAACACTGGGTAACTTTCTGACTTTTCCTATATTGTTTCATATTTGTATTTTTAAAATAAAATTATAGGATTTTTTTTTAAGGAAGAGGGTGGCTTACAGAACAATGAGTAACACAAAAGCCTACAATTAGTTTTGTTCCTCTTTGACAGTAAAAATGCAAAAGTCTCATTAAACCGCTTGCCCAGAGATTATTGGGTTTGAACCAGGGGTGGGTTCTAATTTTTTTTATTACTGGTTCTGTGGCTTATTTTATGGGTGTGGCTTGATGGTCATGTGACAATTCTTTAGGATTTAGCAGAGGTACTGGTCTACCAGGCTTTTAACTGCTTGCAGAGTTGTACCAGTCTACCCATTTATTTTTGCAGGCACCGGTCTACTCATTTGTTTTTGGAGGCAACAGTCTACCACCAAACTGCCTTTTACCACTGATCAGCTGTAGGGAGGCCCTTTGAAGCCCCCCGCAAGAGTTTAAACAGTTTTTTCTTATAGTTCATCAGCTGGGACTCAGGAGGCAGCAATAGATTGGGGATGGAGCCAAATAAAAGGTAAGAGTAATGTGGGAGGTAGGGCGGGGAGGGGGGGTAAAACCGGTTCGGTGACGTCATATCATCACCGCTACCAGCTCAGCAGAACCGGGCGGAACCAGGAGGAACCCACCACTGTTTGAACCAGAGTTTTGAAATCAAACATTTTTGCAGCTGAAATCTGTGTTCGCTACATAAAAGTACAAGTTTCACCACCTAATGTTTGTTGTGTGAAATCACAAAATTACTGAAATCATACTTTGCTGCATGAAATTATAGGTCTTTGCTATTATACCAGTGTTTGCAGCGTGAATCAAAACACTGTGCCATTTAACAATTTTAATGATTTTTTTCCCTCGTAAAAAAAATTCTCTCTCAAAAGCAAGCCAACAAAAACAAAGCAGCCAAAGCAATGAGTAGCATTTGCTGATGCCTCATGAGTAGCAATACTGTACCTCTGTTTATAAAATTGCTAGCCACTCCCTCCTCCCTTTATGTACCAATCTGAAAGCAAAAGGGATGATACACTTTCCCAGAAACTATAGCTCGAAACTGTAGCTAAGCATCACTGTTTTCTCTTTCAGGCATACTGTATGCTCCAGCCTCAGACATTTCAATAAATTTTTAATTCCCTCATGGATGAATCTTGGCTAAGAAAAATAAAATATCTGCAAACTCTGGACATATGGTAGCTTTAGTCATATTTACTAAAAATATCTTTACTACTACTATTTTTAGCCATCGTTGTAGCAATTTGATCCTTTCTGTTGTTATCCATATTGTTGGGAGGACAAGGTCATCTAAAACAAATGGATTCTTCCTTCATCTGATTAGGACCATCCAATGCTGTCGGCCGTTAGAGAAAAACATCCCACCAATTGTGGCACACACTCACACAGAGAGAGAGAGAGAGGTTTGAAACATCCAAAATGTGTCCTTTAGTTTAATTTGAACCTCTTCCCCCACTTGTACCATGTTAATTGTTTCTATACATTCTCACATTTGAAAACTTAATTTATTTCCAAATGTCCCCATAATGGATTATTTACAGCTTCAACTATGAAGACTCTGCTTAATTACCCTTATTTGACTTGGATTCTATAGGTTTCTAATAGTAAATTTCCACAGTGACCTAGGGATAGAGCATATAAATTTAATGAATTGTGATGTTTATTGGCAAGCATTGTATGACAAATTTACTGTGTTTGCATATAGGGCAAAATGGCATGTCCTTAATTGCTCACCCTATAACTGAAAAAAACCCACACCCTCCAATATTCCCTTTTTTCCAAATTGCAGTGGTAGACTGCATTGGTAGACCAAAAAGCCCTTTGCATGTGTCTTATTAAATGGCAAGGATTAAACTAGGCTGGTGAAGAGAACCATGCAACCTGATTCTAACCAAGCATCCTTAAGTCTTAGTCTTTATAGTAAGTAAGAGGGTGGGCAAAGGATTTGTACAAATTAGTGTGAATCAAAGGTGCATGATTTTTGGGGTAGCACACTCATAAAATAGTTCTACATAAAATAGTGATTTAATTTAAAAATAATATTGCATTGGTTAAATAGTTATATGAGTACTCCCTATGTACTAATTAATTTCCCTTTGGGTCCCATTTAGCATGTGAGAAAAGAATAACAAATCTAGAAAGGAATCCAAATTTAGTAGGAAATTCTAATTCAATCTACAATGGAATAGATCAATTTGTACCATTTGAGTTGCTCTTTCTGTGCAGTCCAGTTTCCAATGAACCCACACAAAACATAGGGAAAGTGATAGTCTATCTTTAATGAATATATAAAAATATACAGATATTTCATAAAAATTATACAGGGATCATAAAGCATCTCCAGGAATATTCTCTGCTGTCAAAGAATGATCTAGCACTGTACAAAGTATGTAAGTAGCACCACTTTCAATTTAAAAATTTAAAAACACTGTCACATAACTATGGCTTCAAAAATCCTTCAAAAAAACTTTTTTAGAACATGTTAAAATTCATCCCCTGTACATTTTTCTTTAACATTTGAGGTAACTAATACAATGGGCCTTGGATTACTATCAGTGTTTTTTCTTAAGATTCTACCAGTTTTTGGCCATTATACATTAAGCACATTTTTTTTTTCATTTATATGAATTTATTGGATTGAGCGTAACATGTAAAACTTGAGTTAAGAGAACTAGTTCAAAAGTTCTCTTGTGGGCTATTGGATTGAAATGTTTGATGTACAAATCATGGTCTTTTAATACATGAAAAACATCCAGGTTCCCACTTGGTAGCTGAACCGCTTGGAGGGATTTCAGGAGAAGACTGCAATTCTGCAGATTTAGCCCTTTCTTCACCTTGCCAAAGCAATTGACCAGAATCATCCTTTTCTCTTGTTTTTAGTTCAATGTGTTCAATAACCAAAATGTCTTCGGTTTGGGGCTGAAGCATCTCAATGACAATAATCTCCTCTCCTTTGTGATGGATCACTTTCGTACTAACTAAATTGTGTTGTTCCAATGAGGTCTGTTCCGTGCCGTTTTCTGCTTGTTCTTGGGATGGAAGTTGCAGAGTGTTTGATGTATGGTTACTGCTAAGAAGCTGGCCAACATTAGGTATATCTGGCCCTGGACCATTAGAAAGGCCATCAACAAAATCAACACTTCTTAAGGCCTCTTGCTTATGTGCTAGTTCTTCCTCTTCTTCTTCCTCTTCTTCTTCTTCTTCCTCCTCGTCTTCTTCTTCCTCTTCTTCTTCATCATCATCCTCCCCCTGTACTTCAGTTATATTGATCTCTGTTCTCTCCTTACAGCCTGGGATGGATTTGCCTAGTATTGGAGCCCTTTCTTCTAATTGATTCAGAACATATTTGTTTGATGGACAGTGTCCATTGTGGGTACTTAAATGTCCATCAGCTTGGACAAATGCATCCACATTGTCTTCATTTCTTACAAGTTCCCCATCAGAAGATCCAAAGGGAAGAAAAAAATCATCCAGAATATGGTCTAAACTGGAACTAGTTGATTCCTCAACTTCATCATCCCAAGTTTCTTCTTCATCGCTTGACATTGTTTCTCCAACTTCCCCATCATTCTCATTTGAGTCTTCTGTTTCTCCTTCCTCCTCCTCATCTTCTGAAGAAGAGGTAGTAAAGGATGAATAGGACTGAAACCTATCATCATGCATAGGGAAGGGAACATCATAACTGGCTCTCCAGTCATAAGCCCTAATATTGAAAGGAGAGCGAGCAAAATTAATGAATTCATGTAAGAAGTGATTGGTGTAATGGAGTAAGTGAGGTTGAATCACATCAGCAAATGCTTGACTGTCCAGATCATAAATAGTTATGTTATTCAGAATGATGTGCTGTATGTTATTGACTAATGATGAATGTGTTCCACATAGTACTCGCAGCTCACGCTTCAACCAAGGCACTAACCGGTTGAGGCGGACAGGATTCCTGTGAAAAAAATCTGCTGATATATCTCTATAAAATCCTCCACTTTGGACATTCCTGACACGAACTCCTAACTGATATAGAGCTCTTCTGAACTGCAGTGAAGCCTGCTCTCGAATTTGTCCAATGGATATTCCTCCAGGATGAGTTGACCTCCTTATTCCAAGTTGTCTCATCAGCTCATCAAGCGTTCTTATCCTATCTTGTGATTGGGGACCTGAATATCCTCCATATAAGATCCCATTATCTGGTAGTGTTTCAGATCTTTGATTAGTTGCTGACCTCTCCCCACACATGCTATAGGATGCATTTTCAAAAGGAACAATGTATTCCTCAAAGTCTGTGTCAGATCTTATTGTATGGAAGAAAGAATGGAAACGTTGCTTGCAGAGTGGGCACTCTGCCTTTCTGTCTGACCATTCTAGGATACAGGCAAAACAAAATCTATGGAAACAAGGATTTAAGAAGGCCACATTCCGTATTCTTTCTAAGCAGATGGGACATCTTGAGTCTGAAGGTCCGTCAGTTGGCACAGTGGTGTTTTCATTTCCTGCCCCAGTCAGGGATAAAAAGCTACTGTCAGAATGAAGTTCTTCATTTGATGATGCCATAATCTGATGAAGGAGAAGACACAATCAATATAAAGACTGGACCATAAAAACAGTGTAATATGATAAATGTGACGTGTATGCATGGATATATATATATATAAGTTGGGCTATCAGAATATATTTCCCCAATAGCATTGCTAGGAGTTTTCTCACTTCTTCAGAAAAAAACAGCCACTCTACACCATGTTTTTTTAGCTTTGTTTTTTTTACTTACAATAGCTTATTTATTTTGTGGTGGCTATCTTTTCTTCTTTACAATGTAAAGAACTTACACCCTGAAGTGACATTGTTAGCCTGGGATTAACTTTTTGTGGCCAATACAAAATGGTGGACAAATTGCCAGGCAGATGGTGCTGTTGTCATTTATAAAGCAAATAATAATAATGATGATGATGATCTTGAAAGGTGTGAAAAAAGGGATGCTACCGTTATAGACCAAAAAAATAAAGGAGAGCCTTTTTCTCCCATTTATAAAAAGTGTCTCCTCATACTGACCTATGTTTCTCTGCCACAAATAGAAAGTAGAATTTTGAGAAGCTGTTTATACATGGTGAAGTAAAACAACTCACCTACTACCTGTCTAAGCATGCCCATGAGAGAAAATGTTTGTAGCATCAAACAATATCTTTGGAAATTTGACTCTGTATCCCATAAAGGTGGATCTTAGTTTCATTAGGTAAATGGACAGACCAGTAGAAAATGACTGCAGGTAGTCTCTTTAGGACCTACTTGTACCCTTGCCCCAAGTTCATACTGCCAAGTTTCAATGGCTGAGTTGGTAGTATGATTTTCGGCTCAAAAATGCTAAAGTCAAGGATGAACTGGAAAGGCAAGGCTTCACTGCCCTCAAATAATCTCATTCCCATCCTTAACCCCTCTCCGCAAGTTCCCCAAACCTGCTTCAAAAAAGTAGGCCAACGATACTAACATATTTCTAGCAGACTGCCCAGGGTCTCACTGTATCTGCAGGGAGACAACTTTAGCCCCCAGGCTGAAAACATTCACTTGACCCCGACTACAATAACATGTATTTTGAAGAGAGGACAGCAAAATTAAAAATAGATATTACAAAGCAAAACTATTTCAGCTTCCACAATCTTCCATCTGCTTGGAAACTAGATGCAGCAGCCAAGGTGACAGTTATAGAATCATCTAGAACAGAAAATTCCAAAATATGTTATTTGTTGTAGAGAAAGTGATGTCGGGTATGTTCCTTCAGGTGGAGAGCTTGTGGTATTAGGTCTCTCTCTGCATCAGTGGTGGGTTTCAAATTTTTTTACTACCGGTTCTGTGGGCATGGCTTGGTGGGCATGGCAGGGGAAGGATACTGCAAAATCCCCATTTCCTCCTGATCAGCTGGGACTTGGGAGGCAGAGAATAGATGAGGGATGGGGCCAGTCAGAATTTTTTCTACTGGTTCTTTTTTTTTTTTTGAGAAAAAGTTTTTATTTTATGATCAAACAAACATACAATTCAAAGTCAATCATACAATGTATCATTTAAGTACATTTTTTATGTACTTAAGATATTTTTATATCTTCTTGTTCTAACAATATTTGTCATATCTTAATTTTATCATCTCATTTATTGTGACATTTCCTCCCATTTTCTTTACTTTACTATTAATACATTTATCTATACTTCAATTTTATCCCCTCCCATCCTTCAACATCCTTTCCCCACATACCCCCCCCCCCGATTCCCAGAGCAAAAACAGGGTATAACATTTAACAAACATAAAAATAAGCCAGCTTACTACAGAATTCAAAACTCCCTCTCACTCTTTAACTCCTCTTTTAACAATTATCCATCAACCTACCCTTTATAAATTCTCTTGTCACTTTTCCATTTGTTAAATCATGTCTAATTTAAATATTTCATCTCATATAACTTTTAAAAAACCCATAATCTTAAATTGGACATTTTAAAATCTCTTAATGCATCAATAAGACATCCTTCAAAATATAAATTTCAAAACTTTTACAAAACTGTCCATTAAGGTTTAATATTAACACTTCAATAAATTTGAAAAAAGCTATCCAATTTTAATTAAACCTTTTAACTTCAATAAAACAATAAACTTTTCAAATTTATTACCAAAATCCTCCTCCTCCTCCAAAAAAAAAAAGTAATCTCCCATTCTTCGTTTCTTTCTATATTTTTTCCAATCCTTTCTCTTCAGTATTTTTTCCTTTTTCAGCGTTGCTCTTCCCCCTGCTTTTATTTTCGAAAATTTTTGAGTTTTAAGTTGAGGTTGATGTATCTTTAAGACTCTTTCTCCTCTTACAGTTATATCCTCTAATTTGAAACCGTAGTCCCGACTCTTCCTGCTCTTATAATCAATCATTTCATCCCTTAAATTTGACTCTGTCTATAAAACCAAAGATTGTCACAATATTTGCCATTTTGCAGTGAAGAGTCTGATTGCTGTTTTCCTGTTAGTTGCGTGGAGGCCTCTGGCAAAAACTCTATCTCCTGTGTAATAACCTCCATCTTAATCCTGACAACCTCTTTTTTGTCCTCCAGAGTCAGATTAGTCAGATTGATTTCTTCATCTTTTCCAGCCAGCAAATCTTTGTTATTATTCAAATTATATTTTTGAAAGGTTCTTTCAACTGATTCTATTATGACAAAGTAAAGGAGTTTAAAAGTTCTTGAAAAACCCTTACAGTCACAACTTGTGAATTTGCTGATTCATATGATAAATATCCTCCAGCCCTATTGTCAGCCATATTTCAATCTTCACTTTATATTAATTCCGCTGTCAGGCCAATAAATCCAGTTATTTTCCACAAAGTTTAAAAATAAAAATTGATTAAAATCGATACCTTAGTCTTTTCCATTCAGCTTCCACTTTAAATCTTTTTCTTTATATGTAATCCAGTAGCTTTAACAATGTTACCAGCGTTAACAAGCACATTCAATAGTAAGTTTCATTTTCACGCCCTCAGGTGTCATTTCCCCTTTGTTGTTTAAAATGGAGTTAAAGATCAGTATTTACAATCCTTTGTTCTCCTGAATTGCTCTGCCAGCATCCAAAGTCGAAGTTCTTATAATCCTTAATATTACTTGCTGGTGTGGACGCGACGCCTCGTTCTGCATATAGCAGAATCATCCCGGGTCTGGAGAATGAAGGGCTTTCAGGAAGCTCGCACCCTGCAACTCCCAGGCTTAAAAAGAAAAACCTGGGGATCTAGGGGAGCTCTACCCAGACCCTTCTGCTCTTCCCTGCCCCTTTTCCCCAGGGGTAGAGTTTCAAGTCGCTAGGGAGCCAGTTTTCGCTGTTCTAGCGACTAAACTGAATCCCGGAACTGGAACTCCTAAAGGAGCGTCTGTTCGGCGTGCGCGGAGCCACCAAAATCCCCTACTGGTTCTTGAACTACTCAAAATTTCCGCTACTGGTTCTCCAGAACTGGTCAGAACCTGCTGAAACCCACCTCAGCTCTGCATCCATAGCTATCTATAATAACTAGCATTGTGAAATTGATAATAACCTCACAGAAGGAATCTTACAAATGTTGGCATGGTAGAACTCATTTACATCCCAAATCCCAGAACTGTGCAATGCAATATGTTGCTGTGAAACTGGGATCTGTGATGTGTGGTCCCAAGGCTACCTGTACCTTCCCCTCCCCCCACCCCTTATTTTGCTTATTGAGCTAAGAGCCCATTAAAGTATTGCTGCAAAATTGTAGACCTCAGAGACTATTGAAATATTGATTTGAAAGTGTAATTTTTCATATAACAGGAAGGCGAAGTTATTAAATACAGAAGGAGTAATTACATACACTGTATTTAACTAATTTAATTTTAATGACATTGAAATTCAATTAAGTTTCATTTTCCTCCTGGCTCTCTGATTTCTTTATTCTGTCCTTATGCAGTATTAGGAGTGCACTACCAAGATGGTTTTTGAACGTAACTTCAGCTCAGGAAAGGTTGCACGTTCCTGACCTAAAGAAAAGTGATATTCACTTAACAAGTGTAATAGTTATTTTGGTGTTTATGTGAAGTACGGTAAATCTTTTAATTAGGAAATCATTAGTGTCTTTAATATATAATAAGAGACATTTTCAACTATCATTTAAATCCAATAGAAAAAAAATATTCTGATTCCTGGAATTATATTTGGCCTAGATATAATTTTAGAAGACATCTGGATGCTCAAATAGAATAGAAATCTCATTTTTTAATAGTTTTCTGCATGTATGTTAATTATTATGTGTTTGTCAATCCTGTTTTATTTTACATCTACCACACTGTTCATGCTTTCGGTGTGCTGCCCCATTGGAACCTTCTACTTGTAGAAAGACAAGAAAAAACTCCTGGACATCACTAATCATCATTGGGGTGGAGGGAGACATTGTATACATTGTATGCAACAGAAGCTACAACCAAGTTCACAAAACAAGCAGGCAGCCCTGTAAATAATCCAGTGCCCTCCAATCACTCCACTGAATAGTATTCTTTAGAGTAGGACTTCCAAGCAGAGATCAAAAGCCAACAGTTCATAGATCTCTCCTCTCCCATGGATGCTTCCCCCTAATCTGAACACACTGCTGCAATCTGCTCAGCAGCTGCAGAGTTCACACAGGATGGTATGAATACACACCTGATAAAGAAAGAAAATACAACCGACATTTTAACAAGACAGAGCCTGCTGACAGCGGAAAAGTATCCTTTTTATTTTTGAGTTGTTGTCCACAGTTAACACCAAATGGACTCTTTTAAAAGACATCTTTGTAAAGCTTTTTGAAAACCAATCAAATGGCAACATGGCTAAAGCACTGATCTCCTGTACAAAGCATGCCCTAGAAGCCGTTGGCAGGGAAGTTATGGGCAACTTTATCCCTACATCCCTACATCAAGAAAGAGAGTGGCGACCAAAGACAAACTCAATGTGAGAAACAGGTGTCCAATGGCCATGTAACTAAGGGGGAGAGGCATTTAAACCACACATCCTACTTACAGTCTAAACAAACCACCTTACAAATTTTAAACAGCAGAAGACAATAGGGATGAAAAAGCAGTTACTTTTAGGCAGGGGTGAAATCTACTTACCTTCCCTACCGGTTCGGAAGTGCATGCATCTCGTGTGCGCTTGGACCCTCTGTGCATGCACAAAGCCTTCTATGCATATGCAGAGGGTCAAAATAAGGTTACTTCCTGGTTAAAACCAGGAAGTAATGATGTCCGGACAGGTGGGCGGAGCCTCGTGCTGCCACCGTTACTGGTTCTCCGAACCACACACGCCATCGCTACCGGTTTGGACGAACCGGTCCAAACTGGTAGCATTTCACCCCTGCTTTTAGGCCAATTACTGTACTACCCTATGAAAAGCAGCTGATTGTTTTACAGAAGGCTGATGGCTTCCACCCAGCAGAGAAACTGAGCCAATTTTATTTACGCATTCAGGCAATTCACAGTCGCAAGTATGCGGTTTAAAATGAACTTTCTTGGTATATTTTTTACCAGGTTGTTTTGGTACATGTCTTTTGTTCAGAGGAACTCAGGCCACTCTTAAGCCAACCTGGCCCAGAAAATATGCCACTTTAAAGCAAGGAGTCCTCAACCCCTGGGCCGTGACCCACCTCCGGGACATGAGCCGTTCGGAACAGGGCTATGAAAGGGACAAGCGTGTGTGCATCCCCACTTGTGCGAATGGCAAGCAAGTGCATGCACATTCCATTTGTGTGGAACCATCCCCTCTCTCCCTCCCTGCCTGTCCACAAGGACAAAAAGATTGGGGAACTCTGTTTTAAAGAACAAATGTGACCACACAATTTAAGATAGCAATAGCAATAGCACTTAGACTTTACAGTGCTTTACAGCCTTCTCTAAGCAGTTTTACAGAGTCAGCCTATTGCCCCAAAAATCTGGGTCCTCATTTTACCCACCTCAGAAGGATGGAAGGCTGAGTCAACCTTGAGCCTGGTGAGATTCTAACTGTCAAATTGCAGGCACCTGCAGTCAGCAGAAGTAACATGCAGTACTGCATTCTAACCACTGTGCCACTGAGGTTCAAGATGACCTCAAGAACATTCTACTAGCTCTGCCCACAAGAGAAGACTTCCAAAGACAAACAATCTGAGCTATCTACAGTTAGATAGTGAACAGATGACCATCTGGAAGGAAACCTGATTAACTCTTTCAGAGCCTTGTCAGACGTGGAACAAGCTAACGTTATTCAATGAATGGATGGTTTGAGAGAAACTTTAGTTGCAAAACCTAAAGTAGCCAAGCCGCTAATCTATTTGGTTTTATCAATTACTCAAGGCAACTGAAATAACTTGGATAGGACCTTTGGGTTTCCCCACACGAAGTTTTTTTTTATGGAAAAGAAATGGTGATGAAGCCGGATTGGTGAACTTATGATAAAATAATATCTTTTAACTTTGGTGATCCTATCCTCAAAGTCTAACGAGAAACTAGAATCAGAAGGACATGTCTGCCATTGGTTTACATATCTACAAATGAAAGAAAGATTTAAATTAGACAAAAAGAGTTATGGGTTTGACTTTGCTAAAAATGAATTGGAAATATTACTGTGTGGTAGTGATGAGCATATTATTGCTAAGGTCTGGGAAGTGTTATTGAATTTAAATTTGGAAAGTGATCATGTAAAGCATTGTATGATTCAGTGGGCAAGGAATTTTGGATATAAGGTAATGCTTGAACAATGGGAGAACATGTGGAAGAAAGGTTTAAAATTTACATTAAATTACAATTTAAAAGAAAATTTCTATAAGATGATGTATTGTTGATATTTAACTCCAGGCAAGTTATCAAGGATGTATAAAGGCATTTGAAATGAATGTTGGAAATGTAAATGTAAAAAGGGGACCTTTTATCATTTGTGGTGGACATGTGACAAAGCAAAGTAATATTGGAGTAGGATTCATATTCTAATCAGTAAATTCTTAAAGTGAATATAAAGATAAAACCAAAAACTTTTCTTTGGGGCTTAATGGAAAAAAGAGTTGGGAAAAAAATTTGGAATGTTGATGCTATACAGTAGTGGCCAAAATTGTGGAAACCTTTTGGGAAAAGTATATTTTCTAAAACTAGCTAATAACACCAATTTTTTTTGGAGTAGTACCATAAAATTAATATCAATGGAAAGATAATTTAATCAAGAATGTAATGCAATAACTTTTATGGAGGATTTGCTATTAGAAAAGCAGTTACAGTATAAAGAAGAAAAGTGAAACACGTAGAAAAAACAAAAATTACCACGTCAGTTAATACTTAGTTGGGTAACCTTTAGCATGAATTATGGCCTTACAATGTCTTTCCATGGAGTGAACCAAGTCTTTTAGTTCTGCAGCTGTTATAACGTGAAACCAAGATTGATTGAATGATTGCTTCTATTAACTGGGTTTTCTTGCTGGGTCACTTCTGCCTAACAAGTTTCTTTAGTCGGGTCCATAGATTTTCAATTGGGTTAAGATCTGGGCCAGGGGTGGGTTCTACTTACCTTTACTACCGGTTTGCATCGGGTGCAAGCACAAATCATCAATTATGATGTCTGGGCAAGTGGGCGGAGCTTCCCGCCACTTTTACTACTGGTTCTCAAGAACTGGACAGAACCAGGAGCAACCCACCACAGGTCTGGGCTATTCCCAGGCCATTCCAGCAATGGAATATTATCTTGGAACGCCAAAAAAAAGTGGCTTTATTAGCCATCAAACCTCAAAAATACTTTCCCCAAAAGGTTTCCACAATTTTGGCCACTACCGTACATGTTAATGGCAGCAAGACTACTCTTTGCACAAAAGTGGAAGGACATTTTGACCCTGACAATGGACAAATGGCTGCAAAAGTTGATGGCTAAATTGACTGTTTTGATCAAGGGGAAAAACACAAATACTTTTGTTTCTACCTGGAAACCACTTCTGGACTTTGTGCTTAAGATAGAAAAAAATGAAACTTTATTTTGGGTTTTACCCATTAGATAGATATGTTGTTATAGAAATGGCTAGTTTAAATTATTATGTAAAAGTAAAAAGTTGTGGTTTGATGTGTCTACCCTATTCTACTGCACCAATGGGAATCAGAAGTCAGTACCTTTTCTTTCTTTTTTGCCCCTTGTCCATACTTTTCCTTTCCCTTTTCCCTTCTCTATTTTTTCTACTTTTGGAATTTTTTTTGTATGTTATATTATAAACCAATAAAATTATTTAAAAAGAAAGAGAGAGATGCGACTTGTTGGCCACCTGGCCTCCTCCTCTGAGTTGTGTAACCTAGATAAGTTGAACATCAAGACTGAGATCCTAGAACAGATCCAGATTCTTTCACCCTTGTGTTAAAATAGCACAACATTCATAAATTTCAAAGGATTAAAAAAAATGAATGTTGTTTATAGTTAAGAGGAAGGTTGTGACTGCCTAAAATCGTGGGAAGCACAACTAGAATTAAGTGGTGGACCACACCAGGAACATCAATGGATATTTGCAGCCCAACACACCCAATAAATGAATATTCTCCAGCTTTTCAGGCAAATGTCTGCTTTAGGAATCACAGAAAAGTAGGACAAAGGTAGCCCCTAAAGTGGAAAGACCATCATCGCCCAGGATTGGGCCCAGCTCCTCTGGCCAACGGTATAGACTTGAAACAACAATTTGCCAATGTTCACTATTCCATGTGCAAACAATTAGAAAACTACCTGACTCCATGGAGTAGCAAAAGAGCAGCAAAGGTATGCCAAATTACAACCAGTGAACCTTCCCACGTCCTGAAGGAATTTTGGACTGCATCTCACCTGTAGAAGACTGCATGAGTCATACTATCAAACCACAGACTTCAATACATTGTGAATTACCCCTTCTGGTAATAAACAAGGAAGTTCTATTCAGCTACCAATAAGGAAATGTAACTAGAGGGAAGAACATAGTATCAAATGGAGATCTGATGGAATTCCTCTTCAAGTTCAACATCATAGTACTCCAAGAGGTGTGGTTAACTACCAGTGATGAAAATGTTCACCTCCCAGGCTTCAAATCATGGTGTTGTGCAGAAATTCAAGACAGAAGGGTAGCTTCTGGGGAAATATGTGCACCTACAAAGGCAGAATTGGGCTGCCCACAGGAAGAACTGACCCTCAGAGAAGATCCCTTCTCTCTTTTAGATATTCAATTTAAGTATAAATCATCTGATGTTGTGTGGCTAACTGTACATCTACTGTGTTTCCCCAAAAATAAGACCTCCCCCAAAAATAAGACCTCCCCAAAATAAGACCTCCCCTGAAAATAGGACCTCCCCTGAAAATAAGACATCCCCCAAAATATTTAAATGCATATGCAGCCGGTCCCCACCATTTCCTCTGATTAGGGTTAGGGAGACAGAGCTAGAAATCAGGTGAGATGGCAAGAGGATCCCTGTCTTGTTCCACACACCCCAAAATAATAAGACCAGCCCGAAAATAAAGCCAAGCATTTATTTTGGGGTTCAAAAAATATAAGATAGGGTCTTATTTTTGGGGAAACACAGTACTTTCCTATTCCTTTTCCCAATTCTCCCCTGACATTTGAGTGCAATTAGAAAAGGTAGTCTCAGAGATAAATATAAAACTTCCCAAAGCTATGTGATCCTATTGGAGGACTTTTATGCTAGTATGGGAACTTCTTTGCATGATTATTATGCCCATACCAACGGATTATTTATTAAATGAAGAGACTCTTAAATGACCATGGTGGTCTCTAAATTAATCTCTTTTAATCTTCATATCCTTAAATCTTCATATCCTAGGAGGCAAAGGCAGTTGCTTCATATATCACTTTATATGAAGTGATCTATGGGAATGCTAGGTTAATGCTAATGCTAGTTTTAATGCTAAATGCTAATTTTTAGAATAAAGTCTCCTGAATTACATATGTAAAGAAGGGACAACAGACAAAATCATCTTATTTTCAGACATCCAAGTTTACATGATGGAGAATGATGGTGACCATTAACCAACTGTAGTTAACTTTTATGGCAATTCTGATTTAAGACCACCCCTGTACCATACAATAAGAGACTACTTGCTAATTTTGAAGTGAGGGCAAGGTAGGAGGCTCAAATGGTTTAAATGGCGATGATTGAGCAATTGCCAGTTTCGTGAACTCTGAAAGAACCCAGGTCTTTGGTGAAAATATTTCAGACCCAAATGGAAATTTTATCAGGTATACCATCTGTGTTACATGTTTAAAAAAAAAATAGAAAAATTGCCAATTGAAAATGGACAGCCCATAATATCTAATTGGTTCAACCTAGATTGCTCCCAAGAAAGATCCTAAAAGCAGTTACCATTTGATTAAAAGAAACCCCCACACCAAACAACCACATCACAACATAAAACTTAAATGCAATTACAATAGCCACAGAGAAGGCTCAATGCACAGCTATAGTTTGGTCTGAGCAAGAAAATCAGGAAAAGGATCCAGCTTAGTCATATTTTGGAATATACTGTCTAGCATGCTGAAGGAGTGTAAGCTTCTATTTGATATCCCCATCTTAGCTATGTTTTAAAACTAACTTATTTACCAACTCCAAAGAGGATCATCTAGAAATGATGACTACTGAGTTTTTGACCATTGATAATCTCCCTCCTTGGCCACCAGTGTCAGTGACATAAATTAAACACATTATTCAGTCACTGTAACCCAACAAGGCTCCTAGTGAAGTCTTCCTAGCCCCAGAACTTTTCAGGATATATATATATATATATAATATGGCCAGCTTTGTCTATGTATATAAAGAGTCATGATAAAGTGGAACCCACCATTCTATTCCCATACACTTGTGTGTGTTTGTGTGTGTGTGTGCACATGTGTGTATGGGAACTACACAGATATCTCCCGTAAATATGTGTAGTTCTCATACACAAAGAAAGAAGACAAGGAAGACTCCCAAAATTACAGAACTCATAAATTTTATTTATGATTGTAAGCCACTCAGAGTTACTTTGAGATAAGATGCATGGTCAATAAATTTTACAAATAAATAAAAAACACATATTAATTAAACTTTATGTTAACTCCAGAATTTCTAAATTTTATGGATGTTCCCATGCCAAAAATCCTTAACAGACACATCAGCATCCTTTTGTATTCAGATTATATGGTCCTGGTAATCTCAAATAGGCCTGAGAAGACAGATGAAGAAATATGGTACCTAATGCACTACTAACTTTTTGAACGTTAATAAGACTAAATCCAAACTGGTAGTTGTTGGAAAACAACAGGCCAAATGCAATTTGGTATTTGGATGGGGAGCCTGTAAAATAAATAGATTCTTTCTCATATTTAGGGGTAGTTTTTATACATGCAGGGTATTGAGCCAACCACTTTAAATGAAGTTCTATAAAGGCAACAACCATCTCTAAAATGTTAACTATATTACTTAGTTATAACCACTCAAGCACTCTGTCCCCATTTTAAAAGTCCACAAGGCAAAAATGGTACCAATGCTAAAATGTGACACAGATCAGTTGGTCTTATCAAACACTTCCTTACTTGAACAATATAATAGGCATTTAAACTATTTTAGGAACCAACAGGAATGCACCTGCCTCATAGTTGAAACAGGCACTCATTAGGTTAATATTCCAATAGTACTCATATTTTTTTACTTACTAATAGAGGATCCTTTTAATGGAACCCGATAGACTATCAAAAATGTTTCTGGAAGAATAGATGGACACGCTTCAATCTACCATATGGATTACTCAACTTCTCCAAGTCATCTCACATCATAGCTTCTCAACATAAAATCTTTCCTAAATTAGATATCAGGCCAAATAAATTGAATATGAACAATATGAACAAAGAATTTTGGATGTTAACACTCAAAATCTATACATTCTTACCTAAAGATAGTTGCTAATATTTTGTTTCCTTTTTGTCTTGTATCTCTCTTGATCTACTCTGAGGTTTTCTTTAGCTTCCTATTCTCCTCGGGTCCCATGTCTTTCCTTAAGGATCCATCTCTCTTGACCAACTAAGGATAGGCAACATTCTGAGTGATTATTTTGATGACCTCATAATCACAGACATAAAAACATCCAGCTCATAATATTGTCATTGCTGGTAGGGCCTATCTATGAAAGGTTAAACACACACTGCCATTGCAATTATAATATCAGAAAATTTAAAGTTGCATTGGAAAAATTAAGCCAGTTTATAAGTAAATTAATTGGATATAAAGCTTTTGTTCAAGCAGAATCTCACTCACTCATGCATACATTTACAGTACATAGGAGTTGTTTTCCCTTAATGTTACTACTTCAGAAATCTATTTTTCCAAGGTACAATTAACTAAAAGAATGGCACCTGGACTAAAATTGAACTATAACATCTTAAAGAAAAAGGTTTTTTTTATTATTATTTTACAAGAAAAGTACATTGCAATTAATTTGTTGCTCCGTTTAATTTATAAATTGCCATTATTATCATTTAGCCAAAGTTTAAAATCTTAAGCTTCATTTTAATTGGAAAATTAAATGCCTTTAACTGATTTGTATTAAATTAAAAAAAACTTAAAGATTTCAACCGTCGCTTGATCATAACCATTATTTTTTCTAGTCTTTATTAACATAATACCAATGTGTACATTTATTTTTTCCCATTGCATCTAACCACTAGCTTCTATGCACTAGCGATATTCAAACATGAAAAAAAATATTGATTTTAATCTCTGTTCTAATTGACATCTTTAGGTTTTTAAATCACTCTGAAAGCATGGATTAGGTAGGTTTGAATAAATTAATAAAAGTTGCTAATTTAAGCTAAATTATTTTAGGCCACCACAAAAAGGGATCTATGCTGGAACTACACAACAGTTAGTGACGTGCAGTTCTCTCTAAACCCAGACGTGTAGGTGTTATATTATTGCATTTTTTAAAAAATGGAGTCCTTGATGCTCCCCCAGCTTGAATACTTGTTTGCAGCTGTTTCATTACTTGATAAGCTAATATCATCAATACTAGTGAGTGTGGGGTTTGCTCCCTGTTTATATATGATAGCCTGCCCTGCCAGTATTGCTGGGATGTGATTCTCCAAATAACAGATTGCACCATTTTATAATATAGGATATTCCTAATGAATTTTTTTCACATCCCTAACATGTGTTGTAGATCTAAATTTAGATAGGATAAGTCCAAAACCTAGTACCCATTTAAGGTAGGCAAGGCACTTAAAGATCTATTGGCACAAGTCATCAAATATCTTCATGAGAAGCATTCATTCCTCTATTTATAGAGATTTATTATTCTAGAAATATTCAGCCTCACTGATCACTCTACAAACAATCTGACATATATAAATCAAGGATTTTCAAAGTAAACAATATCCGAAACAGGCAATTTGGTGTAATGGGATTGCCTCCTCTGGAAAACAAGCTAAGTCACACTTAAAATGGCAAGGAAAAATACATGCAGCTAAATCAAGATAATTTAGGCCCTCCAACAAGATTGGTTCCTAATCCTGACAGTGATATATGGCCCTTGTGGCCTCACTGCTCTTAAACTAATCCTTCTTTTTTTCTCAACCTCTTTTAATTTCTGTGGATTCCAGTCAGTAGCTTACAAACTGCATCTTCAAATGAGCATAAAAGGTGATCTCACATATTTCCTTCTGGTTAATAACTTGTCTCCCATTTTGTTTGGTTAAAATAAATTATTTATAGAATATTAATGCACACTCTCTGTCTCGTTTCATATATCTTTATCAACTTGTCCTTGAAATAAGAATTTAAATAGTAGGCTGATGTTTGTGTTCTTTAAAGCTGAATTCACAAGCTTGGGATATAATCATTCAAGTCATTTCAATGTTGCTTTGCACTATTTGATTTGGTCCTTGGTTTCTGATATGGAGAATGGGGTGCAAGAAAAGGAAATAATAGTCATTATACATTGAATATTTTGAAGAGATTTTATAGCTTTGTCTATTTTGCAGTGTCTGGGGCGGAGGGAAAATTGAATCTTTACTGAATAGGTCCGTGATGGCAAACCTATGGCATGCGTGCCACAGGTGGTACCCGGAGCCATATCTGTGGGCACGCAAGTGTTGCCCTAGCTCAGCTCCAGCACGCATGTGTGTGCTGGTCATCTACTTTTTGGGCCTTCTGGGCCCACCGGAAGTCAGGAAATGGGCTGTTTCCAGCCTCTGTGGGGGTGGGGAAAGCTATTTTCATCCTTCCCAGGCTCCTAGAAAGCCTCTGGAGCCTGGGGAGGACGAAAAATAGGCCTACCAGGCCCACTGTTCCACCATGTGCAAAAAGCGGAGGTTGCGCGCAGGGGGGGTGGGGGGGTTGCGTGTGCATGTGCGGGGGTGGGGGTGGCATTGAATTATGGGTGTGGGCACACACATGTTCAACCCCCCCGTGCTCCCCCCGCTTTTGGCACGCGACAGCAAAAAGGTTAGCCATCACTGGAATAGGTTGTTTGAGGTGCTGTTCGCGATTCCCTTTGTGGTTTGTTTTGTTTTTTGTTTTTATTTGTAAGCCATCCAGAGTTGTTGGGAGTTGAAGGGATGGCTTTACTATTTACTTTATCTACTTTAAATTTGCTGAAGACATTTTAGGAACACTTATGCTGCTTGTGCATCTTTCCAAAAAGGTTGAAAACATTTTTGTACCAATTTAAAATCAACACTGTGAGCAACAGGATGTTTTTCCCCACTGGGGGAAAAGTTGAATACCTTCTAAATTATAAATGATACAGCTAGATTATATATATTCTTCCTAATTTATGTGTGTATTTTGCCAAGTGTCAGGGCAATAATCAGGTCCCAGGCATTTTTTCTTTTCTTTTTTTGGATTCAGAGACAATAAGCACACCAGTAAATAGAGGGATTTTAAGCTTTATTATTTGCTCAAGTAAACATTTAAACGTACAACATAAAAAACATCCATACTAAGCAAGATGATGCCCTAAACTGCCAGGAGTTCCTCAATAAGGACAGCAGGGATACTCAATCTGCAGCCAAATTCTAGCTAATAGTAGTTTCTGTTGCAGAAGCCCCTCCCTAATAACAACCCTGCAGCTTTTATCAAAATCTGGCACCATGATTTCATGGCCCTGCTATGATCAGGAGATTGCAAGACCTGATCTTAACTGACTGGCATGTGACTCTGCAATGAGAATCCAAAGTCCGAGAGTTGACTTCCTAGCCTTGGCTTGCATGTTTTCCAATGAAACAGACCGAGATAGGGAGATCATTTTATTATGATTTATTCAGAGCATTCTAACTAAAAAAGATTCCTATCATTCAAAGAGGGAACCTTGATCCTCAGCTTTCAGTCCCTCTTACTGTTAACATATCAAAGAATATGCAAGAGAAAAGTTGATTGGACAGGACAAAAGTAACCCTTCCTTTGCATTGTAAATCAGCTATATGGAGTTAAACAGCAGTTAAACATATTTATTTTATTTATTTATTTTGTCAAACAAAATAAATAACAAATAACAAATGTATTAGATAATATATATAAGTATTAACATGATTTGAATACATGAAATGAATACAAATAAAGGGAACATTAGGACAGGGATACATGCTGGTGCGCTTATGCACATCCCTTACAGACCTCTTAGGAATGGGGTGAGGTCAATAGTAGACAGTCTTAGGTTAAAATTTTTAGGGGTTTGGGGATGAAACCACAGAGTCAGGTAGTGCATTCCAGGCATTGACCATTCTGTTGCTGAAGTTGTATTTTCTGCAATCGAGTTTGGAATGGTTCACTTTAAGTTTATATCTATTGTGTGCTTGTGTATAGTTGTGGTTGAAGCTGAAGTAGTCATTGACAGGTAGGACATTGTAACAGATAATTTTATGAGCTACACTTAGGTCATACCAAAGGTGGCGTAGTTCTAAGTTGTCTAAGCCCAGAATTTCAAGTCTGGTGGCATAAGGTATTCTGTTGCATTACATATTACATGTGACAAAACATATGTCCATTTAAATGAGGTACGATGAAAGCAGGGATGTTCAATTTAAGATGTTAATGAGGGAAAAAGATTATAAGTTGTTTGGAGCTCACGGAGAGACAAATCAGATATCAATTAGCACTAACAGCTTTCTCTTATCAGAAGACCAAATCCAAACCTCCCATACTATCCTGACCTAAAGACAGTTTTTTATATTGAAGTTTAGGAATGCTAGAAGTTATTAATCAAACATCATTTAAAGGGATGAAGAGAGAAAAATAAGTCAAATTAAAATATAAAATAACTATGTTAGTTAGCAAATACAATACTGCAAAGTTCATCCTATGTGGTTCCACAGTGGGAGAAGTTTTGAAATTGTTCAGTAAAAAGGGTTTTAAAAAAATGAGGCTAGCTCAGAATGAACTCTAAACTTCTAGATCTTTCTTAAAATGAAGAAGAAATCAAAATATGTCGCCAACTGCTTGAAATAATGATGGTATTATTGCCATTGCCACTACAATAGCTTAGAAATAAGATAACATTAAGCTTTTCTCTATATATTCTCTAATGTATATATTCATTAGGTAAGTGAATCCTATTTGATCAAATCAATAACAAAGAGTAGCACATGCAGTGTGATGAGATGTGGGATTCAGTCTGTTCGGGCCTATTCGGGTAAACCGGTAATTAAATTGCTGGCTGGCCTCCCCCGTCCCTTCCAGGAGTCTCCACACGCCCCATTTTGGCTCCCAGGAAAGTGCAGGGAGGCCTACTAGGCCCAAAAAGGGGCACGGAAGGGTGCAGTGCACCCCCCACGTGGCCTGTTTTTGCTCCCAGGAGGCTTCAGGGAGGCCTCCTAGGCCCAAAATAGGGGGGCAGGGGGGCAGCGCGTGCCACCCGCGGCCCGCTTTTGCTCCCAGGGGGTTGAAGGAGGCTGAATGCTGCCTGCCACACCCCCTGGCCACATCCATCATGGCCACCCCCACCCAGCTGGTCATTAGGGCAGAGAACTGGTTGTTAAATTATTTGAATCCCACCATTGGATGTAGTGAGGAGGTAGGTTCGCAGGGGGGAAGGGATGCATCCCAAAATTAGTAAGAGGCAACTCAGTGCAGATGTTATGTGTGAAAGAAAGAGGATGAAGACAGCCGCTCCCTAACAATTCACAGAGTGCATTGTGGGTGAGGATAAGAGAGTCTTCAATCTTACAAATTTTTATCTATAGGTGTGAAACAATAAAGAACTCAGCTCTGAAGAGTGAGATGTTATTCTTGGTTTTGGGCCTGGCATGAAGCAATTTATCCCAACTGCAATGCTGTTCTTGTTCATAACTGCTGGTTAACTTAAAATTAGAAATTAGACATTCACATTAAGTTATAAATAATAAAGTTGGATGCCAGGGCTTAATTTCTTTGTTATTGCAGTCAATTATTCTAATTATTTTCTAAAGATGATATTTGATTAGCTTCATTATTTATATTCACAAGATTCTGCCAGAATGAAATCTGTACTCTGCTCACCTGCCAGTAAACCTTGTTGAATCCCATTGTATTTATATTAGAATAGACATATAAAAAGAAGTTATTCTGGCCTTACCAGAAGAGGAAAGAAATCAGCATTAAATTATGTATATAAATTATATACATTCTCCAATATTTTGAAGAAATATTGATATAAAAGGAAAGGCTCTACAATTGTACACATTTGCTGCTTTTAACCTTCACACATACTATTAATGAAAGGTATGGATTTGCTGAGTGGGGATGGAGCAATCTTTCGTAAGACACATAATCAAGGGCTAGAATTAATTATTTTCAGATACAGTGATGGCCAACAACTCTCAACCTTCCTGTTTGTTCCAGCCCCATATCTCAGTCCCTGCCTTCTATTCACTAAAATGGAGGCTGAAGAGATCTTGTCATAGTATGGGGCACTGATGGGTTGCCCCCAGTTCGCACCTGTTCTATAGAACTGGTAGTAAAACCGGCAGGAGGCTCCACCCACCAACCCCGACGGCATCAAAATGCTTCTGTGCATGCGCAGAAGCGCGCACATATGTGCGAATGAAGCAAGCGTGCGCATGCGCAGTCCCACTGCAAACCAGTAGTAAAAGTAAGTAGAACCTACCCCTGGTATGGGGTACTTAACAAATTGAGATGGCCGGTTAAGCTCACGTTGTGTACATGCCTTGCTGTTTCTTTTTCAGCTACATCTTGACAGTTTTCATGAAGAACAACGTATCATCCAATATCTTCTCCAATTACAAAAGGGTACGTCACGTCATTTGTAACTCAGGAGCTGCTCCTGAAATTTCACTCCTGAAATTGTCCAAACAGAATGTCTTCCAGTTCTTGTAGAGTTTATCTCATGAAACCTTCTGTGAAACCTACCAACAGTTAGGATTTTAATGAAGGATTGATTGAAATGATTCATAAGTTGCCTACCTTGTAGCAGTTTGCCCCCTCTCTGCTGAAGCCAGGAAGAAAGAATGTATTTCCCTTCTAACTGTGAATCTATTGAAGCATTTAAACTTGTAAATGCTTGCATTTTTAGAAAGAGTTTATAGATAACCAATGTTCATACAGGTGCAGTAAAACTGCTAAAATACAAGTGTTTGAAAGAACAGGCCAGTCACAAAATAATTCTCCCACTTCTAAAATGTGCTCTTGTGTTGGACTTCATGGGTCAGGTCCTGTCAATCTTACTAAGTAGCCCAGACAGGAAAGCTAAAACCATTTTTATTAAGACTAGCTATAATAATAGAATCTTGTATGTCTGATTGTGTTGTACCCAGGGGTGGGCTTCAAAAATTTTAGCAAGGGATTCTCTGCCCAGTTGCTGGGTGGGCATAGCCATGGTGGGTGTGGGCTCCTGCACCACAGCGGGGGAGTGAGCATTTTTGCCCTTCCCAGGCACCAGAGGCTTTTCTCGAACCTCCAGGAGGGCAAAAACGGCCTCCCCAGGCTCCAGAGGTCCTCCAAACTTTCGGTAGGCCCATTTTTCACCCTCCCTGAGCCTCCGTGCGTGCCTTGCACTTACCTGCATCCAAAACGGGCTGTGTGGGGATTCCTGGGAGGGGTGGGAGGGGGTGGGCAGAGTGGGGCCAGCCAGGAGTAGGATTTGGGGGTTCTCCGAACTACACAGAATCTTAGCTAGAGGTTCTCCCGAACCCCTGCGAACCCCCAGCAGCCCAACCCTGGCTGTACCTTGCTTTCTTCCTTCTTATAACTGAGTAAATCAGGCAGGCATCTGCCAAGGCACTTCCAAACACTATTTGGATGATATGGATTAACACACACACACACACACACACACACGTCAATTCCTTTTGCCCAAGTAGCATTTCCTATCTCAGCCAAGGTCACCTTCCTTTTTACTCTCTATGGGTCCCACAATTTGCTTTCTTCTCTCCCTTTCATCCTAGCATCTTCCTTTTCTGAGGCTGTCATTCCAAACTCCTTCTCAGCCTGTCAAGATAGGAGGTGAAACATTCAGTCCCTTGCTGCACTGGCATCCTTTTGCACAAGCCTCCTTCATCAAGGTTTGTCAGGGGGAGAGGAGGGAAGAGGGAGAGAGCAGGGTTAAAAGTCAAGACAGTGGTCATGGCAATGCAATTGAACTTTGTCTCTTTGTATGTGCCTGCAATGGCAATGCGCATTCAAAAGAGATGGAACTTTGAACATGCTGCTGCCAACGGCGTTTGGATGTTTTTGATCCCCCACCAAAGATCTGGTGGTTTCATGGCTTTTCTCTTTTACTTCTTGCTCAAAAGTAATATTTCTGCCCATAAGGGAGTTCCCTGCCCTGCTAGTTTCAAATTTACTATCTTCTTTCCCTCTTCTCTGCTTCTCCTTTGCTCTAATCAAAGTCGGGAACTTCTATAAGTTTCTGAGGTACCTTTCTTTTGGGGACCTCTCACAAATTGGTGTTCTTCTCTCTATCCTATCCCACCCCATTGCCTGACCCTTACTTAGCTGGATGAGCTTCCTATCTCTTCCCAAATCCCCTTGTCAAATTTGCCTACCATCTCCACATCTCTGAGAATCCCATTTCCCTCATCCTGCAATTAAGAACTTTTAACTTTTTCTGCCTTGCACGAATTTTATTGAAAGCCATTGTGTTGCACCGACAGCACAATAAATGGGTTGGCCTTTTAAGTGCCGTAAGATTTTCCATTCTTTTCTTAACAGCCCATAATTTTGTCTTGGTTTCCACCATCACAACACAGTTTAATTTTCTGATTTTAATAGATACCCTTCAGGCTCATGAATGAAGCCCTTGGTAAGTATTTTTTCTTCCTTTCCAACTAAATTTCCCCAACTGTGAGGTCTCCTACTACAGTCTAAAATATGCCTGCTTTCGTAGAAAAAGCTTGACAACTCAATAGACAGGAATGAAAGCTTGTCTATTGAGTTTTTAAATCCTCTTATATATCAATACAACATCTATACCTTCTTAGAAAGCTTTTGTTACTATGTTGAAAAATAAATAGTCTTAATTATTTGACTTTGTGATTTCTCTTCGTGAGTTGAATTAGACTGGAGAAATGAAGGAAGCAAGGAAAGGATATCTTTCCCTTTCCTGTTTAAACATTTTGCCTCAAAATTGCCTATGTTTGCATGTAGAGAAATATTAATGTCAAACTTATTCCGAGGAGGGAAAAAATGATAGCACAAGCTTTAAAATATGATGGATATTTTAAACCTGTTGGTTAATATACTTGGGTTACATGAATGGCACCGAAATATTTCACCACCAAGAATGACAGGAATCTTCTAGCTTTTAAACAAAGTGTTGGATGAAGAGTTTTGCCAAGGGAACCAATAATCGAGTTTGAATTGATGGCATGAATGAAATCTGATCTGCAACATTATTTGTGGCTGAAAGCATCACAAATGAAATGAGAGTAAAAAAACCAAAACAAAAATCTTTGGCAAGGCTAATATCCTAGGGTTTGTTTGCTTTAAAATTATGCCCCGGGAAAGCTCTCATTCAGCCCTAGATTGGTGTAGCAATGTATGTTTTGCCAGCAAAGCTTCTTCATGGTTAAATACAGAGCACAAATGAGATATTATGATAGGAGATAAAACTTCCACCATAGATTTTGCATAGCAGCCCAAAGCTTCCCCCCCCCCCTTTCTCATTTTACAAAGATTTTCACTAACATCAAATTTGAGGCCTGTTAAAAAGGCAGCTGAAAATTGAGTCCCCTGAATAGAATAATTGGTTTATTTTTACAATATAGGCTAATACATTTATACTAAATATAAATCCAACTGGGATTAATTGGGTTTATTCCTAGGGAAGTAGCCACTTATTTTTCTGTCCAAACGTCATTCTTTTGCAAGTAGTTTTTTGAAAGCTAATTCACCAATCTTTGGCAAGATTAAAACCAGCCATGGTTAGTACTAAACTAAATGTAACCTGCTAGCCATTGTCCCTGTCGTACGTTTCTCTTTTTAATATCATATTTCCTGTTTTTAATTTTTGGGAAGCTATTTTTTCTCCACCTCAATTCCAGGAAAAAAGCAATTCAGTTGTGAGATAATGAATAGATCTTGTTATTCATGGGCATTGTGTTTACAGTTGCAGAATTTCAGAGATCCCCTTGGTTGTAAAAGATTTGGGAAGTGTGTCTTCTTTCTCTTCTTTGTTATTCACAGGATAACCTTCATTTTTATTTCTATCAGCCCCTCCTGATGGAATTGAAGGAAGTTCTTCACCACCATGTATTCAAGGCCTTCTCATCAATTGTTTGTAGAAGATTGGTATCAGATTGGGATTACTCCTACCGTGATTACTTGTTCCTTTCCTTGTCTCTCTACTCTACCTTTAATTAATAGGACCAACTCAGTCTACCCAAACACTCATGTAAGAGGCTCTTTCCCCAGATGCTTCCTTTGCTAAATGAAGATGTACCAACTCCCAGTATCTACTAAACCTGTAGCAGTGACCCCTTTAACTTTTTGCTGGGATCATATTTTTTCCCCCAGAGATGCTTCCATTACTGCAAAGAATACTTCCCCCCCCCCAAGTTTTACAATCTTTTAACAAATGGCTACTTTCCTCACAGTTGTAACAACTATGGGTTTAACTTCCTGATGTCTTCCTTTGGTTTGGGCAGGAGCTAAAGGCTTCTTTACTTTACTTCACCTTTAATCTTTCCAGCTCCTTAGAGTTCTGACATTGGGAGAGGTTTTTTCATTCTTTCTCCTACATTTTTCTTCCAAACATCCTCTGATCTTTCGGTTGCCATGCAGTGTCAGCCAGTTCTATGCCCTTTGAACTGCTTCTGGGTGGTGTTCTTTCACCCCAAACCTCACTTTAGTAGGTAGTACCTGTAGACACTGTTCTAAAATTACTTCCTCTGCCACTTTTTCTTTGCTCCTTTTCTCTGGCCAAGACCATTTCCTGCCTATGTTTTCCAACCTTGCCCACAATTCATGAATCCTTTACATGCTTGATGTTTGTTGTAGGTCCTACGTCTCTGTCTATAGGTGTAAGGAGTGACATAGCTGTACAGGATGATCTCTTTAACATGGGATTAACTCATTGCTTCTCTTGCTGAAGACTACAAACTCTCAAAGCTTTTCCCATTAAACATGGGGCTACTCTGGCCACCCATTAATTCAACCCTTTCAAACTTGGTAAAATAGTGTTCTACATCTTTTTTCCTGTGACAACTTAGAGATTTTTATGTCTTTAGGATCACCTTCCCTCTCTATACATTCTGAAAACATATGAAAAGAGGTGATTTTTTTTTTAAAAAAAATTGATTTATATGCTGCCCTTCTCCGGAGACTCAGGGTGGCTTACAATGCATTAAGCAATAGCCTTCATACTTTTGTATATATTTTATACAAAGTCAGCTTATTGCCCCCACAAACTGGGTCCTCATTTAACCTACCTTAAAAAGGATGGAAGGCTGAGTCAACCTTGAGCCTGGTGAGATTCGAACTTACAATAATTGCAGACAGTTGGTTTTAATCACTATGCTTTTAGTCTGCTGAGCTAAACCATGCTCCTCGTGCCCCTTCTGGTGACTGTATGTATCCCTTTAAGTAAATTTATTAGCCTCCTAAACTATTCTCACCTCTCTTTCACCCTATTCCTATTGTAGCCTCTCCTTCCTCTCTGTCTCCCTCCAAAGGCATTATTCTTCCTCTTTAATTAATCAAAGCTTTTCCTCTTGCTGTTGTTTTAACTTTTCTGTGATATTGGCCCAAGTAGCTGAGCCTAGCCCTGTTTTAGACTCATCTACCTTCTTTGGCTTAACTATAGGCATGGGGTGGATACCCATCTCTACCCAAGTAGTAGACTCTTCTAAAGAAGAATCTGTCTCTTCTGCCTTTTCCATGTCTATTTGTGTGGTATAGATCAGTGATGGCTAACCTTTTTGCCATCATGTGCCAAAAGCAGGGGGAGCACGGTGGGGGTCACACGCATGCGTGCCCACATCCATAATTCTATGCACCCCCCCTGTGCTCCCCCCACTTTTGGCACACAATGGCATGGTGGGCTCGGAAGGCCAGTTTTTTGCTCTCCCCAGGCTCCAGAGCCTTTCTAGGAGCCTGGGGAGGGCAAAAACGGCCTCCTCCCCCCGAGAGACCCTCCGGAGGCCGAAAACAGTGTGTTTCCTGACTTCTGGTGGGCCCAGAAGGCCCGAAAATCAGCTGGCTGGCACACGCATGCATGCCAGAGTTAAGCTCGCGTGCCCACTGATATGGCTCCACATGCCACCTGTGGCACCCGTGCCATAGGTTCACCATCACAGGTATAGGTTCTAGTAAGAGGTCTGGTTTCTGCAACCAGGATGTTGGCTATTTCCTGTAAAATCTGGGCTGTACAAGGCCAATCTTGTTTTCTGTTTATGTAGTATTTAATGAACTCCTTGCATTTAAGCCAACATCACTTGTATGTTTGCCACTCAGTGTTGGATATTCTACTTTGCTTTCCTATCCCACCTCTGCCACACTTTGTCACAGGTTCTTTTTAACTATACCCCATTTAGTGGGTTCCAAAAACAAAATAGTCAACAGCAAGTCAAGTCCCTAAATAACACACACACAAACAAGCATTCACAACTTTTACCCACTACTCATCACTACTCTTTTCCACTGCTGCTCCTGCTCCTACTCCAACTATTGCTCCTTGTGAATCCTACATTTTCCATTCCTTGTGAGTATTGCTAGGAAAATTATCTCCTTCAAACTACTTCAGGCTGCTTTATTTCCTCATACACAAACACACCTTCTCTCTCCCACACACCACTACCTGTGTCTCTCAGCACAGCTTTTATATCAACATTGCTGTTCTGAGTGGAGAGAAGGTTTAAAGGGAGAGGCCCATAGCAATACAGGTGCTGGCCATTTTGGGGGCAGCCTGTTCTCTCATAACTGGTGAGAAACCCAACTTCACCCATTGCTGATGGAATTGGTGAAGAGTTCACGGCCTCAAGCTGTAACATTTCCCACTGCATTCCATTTGGGAGACTTGGTGTTATCAATGGAGTCTGTAGTGTAGCAGCTCTTCTAACAATTGCCGATCAGTTTCCATGAGATACAACTTCCTCCCAAAGATTTAAAGCCCTTGAAATAAATTATAAAAACTTGTTGCGTACCCTGGTTCTATCATGTATGTTGACCCTACTCAAGCATCACTAGAGTCAAAGAAGATAATCAGGCTTTCAAAACTGGCCCTATCTGTCACTAATACTAAGTGAGGTTGCCCAGCTCAACAAATGATCAGTTTTAGTTGAAAAGTGTTTTCTATTTGTGCATGTACACACACTGAATCCCCTTTCATGCAAAAGGTCCATTCTCACTTATCTGCAAATAGAATTTTGAGCAGCTAACCATAAACAGACCTTCATCAGAAGGCAGTGAAGTGACACAAGTAAAAATGCCAGTATGTGTTCTTCGGTGAATGCTGGCAGATTGTAGTTGCTATTGCTAATGTTAAGCTATTTATTTTAAATATTCAAAGATATTTCAAATGGACCTGCTGATTTTCAGGCTGACCTTTATCATACGGGAGGGTAATAACTGACCTCCATAAAGCTGATTTTGGTTTGGCTTTAGTTATGGATTTCAGAGAATATTATTATACTTTACTAGAGACATTTTCTAACTAGATAATCTAAGAGATAGAAGCTGTATAGGCACTGATCAATGCACTCTTTCAACAATTGACATGAACAATATCCTCCAACAACAAGAGCTGCACTGAGCTGCCTCTTTTTCTTTCTAACAATTAATTCAGGCGGGAGGTGAATCTATCATTTTATGCTCCTCCAGGTTAAATACTCTGTTGACTTCTCACTGCTGGATATCAATCTTGGCCCTCTGTCTCTTTCTCTCTCTCTCTCTTCATAAAAACCACAAAAGATGAAATACATTCTCTGGATATATTTCAGCAGCACAGGGAAGTTCTCCAGAGCAGTTGAAATAATCTAAAAGGAAAAAATAACTTTGGATATGCACAGTGGTGGGATACAAATTTTTTTTACTACCGGTTCTGTGGTTCCACAGGCTTGGTGGGCATGGCTGGTGGGCATGGCAGGGGAAGGATACCGTAAAATCTCCATTCCCTCCCCACTCCAGCGGAAGGTTACTGCAACCTACCAATCCCCATTTTCTCCTGATCAGCTGGGACTCGGGAGGCAGAGAATAGATGGGGGTGGGGCCAGTCAGAGATGGTATTTACCGGTTCTCAGAACTACTCAAAATTTTTGCTACTGGTTCTCCAGAACTGGTCAGAACCTGCTGAATACCACCTCTGGATATGCATGGATTGAGCAAAATCCCTGCCACTTTAGTCTCAGAGCTCTTCTATAGTACAGGTAGAAGGAATTACAGAATCCTGAGCTACACAATCTCAAGATTTCTAATGGGCCAACATATTTCTGCAGGCTTTATTAATTCAATTTATTATTATTTATTAATTCAATTTGTATGCCGCCCCTCTCTGAAGACTTCCCCTTATAAAGATATAAAAACAAGAGAACAAGAGAAGTTTGGTTTAATGGTTAAGGCACTATGCTAGAACCTGGGAGACTCTGAATTCTAGTCCTGCCTTTGGCATGAAGCCAACTGGGTCACCATGGGGCAGACCCTCCCTCTCATCCCTAGGGAGCAGGCAAGGGCAAATCAGTACAGGTAGTCCTAGATTTACGATCACAATTGAGCCTAACATTTCTGTTGCTAAGCGAGACATTTGTTAACTGATTTTGCACCGTTTTATGACCTTTCTTGCCACAGTTGTTAAGTGAACCACTGTAGTTGTTAAGTTAGCAACACAGTTGTTAAGTGAGAATCTGGCTTCCCCATTGATTTTGCTTGACAGAAGGTCACAAAAGGTGATCCCATGACCCTGGGACACTGCAAACGTCATATGAGTCAGGCGCCAAGCATCTGAATTTTGATCATGTGACCACAGGGATCCTGCTACATTCATAAGTGTGAAAAATGGTCATACATCACTTTTTTCAGGGCCGTTGTAACTTTGAATGATCATTAAGTGAACTGTTGCAAGTTGAGGACTACCTGTACAAAACTCTTGCCAAGACAATCGCAGGTACTGGTCCAGGCAGTCATCAGGAATCAACACTGACTTGAAAGTGCACACAAACACACACACACACAAACCAGTGGTGGAATTCAATTTTTTTTATCACTGGTTCTGTGGGTGTGGCTTGGTGGGTATGTTGTGGCTTGGGGGGCATGGCTTGGTGGGTGTGGCAGGGGAAGGACACTGCAAAATCTACATTCCCATCCCAATCCAGGGGAAGGATACTGCAAAATCCCCATTCCCTCCCTTCTCTGGGGCCAGCCAGAGGTAGTATTTGCCAGTTCTCCGAACTACTCAAAATTTCCACTACCAGTACTCCAGAACCCGTCAGAACCAGGGGTGAAATGCTCCCGGTTCAGACCGGATTGCCCGATCCAGTAGTGATGGAGGTGGGTAGTTCGGAGAACTGGTAGCAAAAATCCCTGCCCCCCCCTCCCCCATGCCCAGCTGAGCCGCACAATCATCAGACTTTTTTTTTTTTACTTTTAAAAGCATTTTTTCTACAACCTCTTTGGCTAAAAAATGCTTTTAAAAGTAAAAAAAAAAGCTTCTGATGATCGCGTGGCTCAGCTGGGATCATCAAAGGCTTTAAAAAGAAAAAACCCTTTGAGTTGGTTTTAAAGGTTAAAAAAAAATTGGCCATGCCCACCCAGTCACATTACCCCCCCAAGCCACGCCCACAGAACTGGTAGTAACAAATTTTAGATTTCACCACTGGTCAGAACCTGCTGAATAGCACCCCCCCCCTCTCTCTCTCACACACACACACACAATAATCAGAATATTGATGGAATGCCCTTGTAAACTTTTTCTTCAAGTATGTCAGTTCTAATCGGCCGAGAGATTTTCTGGTATGTTGTAGAACATTCAAAATTATAGATGATGCTACCTTAGATGCAATAGGAACTTGCAATATCTATATCTGGCTGTGGTCTTGTGCACATAAAACTTGCAAGGTGAGCAAGAAAGCTAAATATTTCCTCCAATTAAATACTGGATGTTCTTGTTCTTATTCATTTCTCAGAATAAAATGATTTATCTTCACTTGGATCCCAACATTGTCGACAAGTTTAGCTTAAAATAAATGACTTGGCATGAACATCAATGGGATTTCAAAGGAAATAGCATTACTCTGCATTGCACTGTTTTGAAAGTGGGACATGAGGATGAAGACTGGTTCACATGGAAATTTTAACTATAAGATATCTTATGAATTTGGTATACAATTAGTTAATTCATGTGACCATTTTCATAAAAAGAAATCTTTTCCTTTCCTTTCCTTTCCTTTCCTTTCCTTTCCTTTCCTTTCCTT
>WNWU01000034.1:2597646-2644579 GCA_012654045.1 Ptyas mucosa | reverse complement strand
TTTCCTTTCCTTTCCTTTCCTTTCCTTTCCTTTCCTTTCCTTTCCTTTCCTTTCCTTTCCTTTCCTTTCCTTTCCTTTCCTTTCCTTTCCTTTCCTATCTACAGCCAGGCTGTACCAATTTTGCAGGTGATATTTAAAAAATACAGGGAGAGTGAGTGAGAGAGAGAGAGAGAGACAGAGAGAGAGACAGAGAGAGAGAGACAGAGAGAAAAAAAATCAATTTATGTTGGTATTTAACTCTGGGACATAGATATTTGTATGCATTTTTTTACTAAGATATATATTTGGTATGCAATTTTTGAGCTGCAAACTACATCACAACATTTCATGTAGCACATCAAAGGATAGCTATATCCCAGCACATACATTTGCCTGAAAAGTGTTGATTAGCTCAGAATGCTTTAAAAATGTACACCAAGCAGTATTTGCCAGCAACTCATCTACATATAATACCAATTTGCTGCACAATATGCCATTTTGATCAATCTGCTGTTCCTTAAGCTCGTTTGGAAATCGATCTTTGCATTTCATTCCTAAATTACCTACACATTATTTAGGTGAAACTTTTTCTTTTGAATGAGATGTCCTAGCAATGTGCTTCCTGATCCAAACAATGATTTATATATATTGTGTAAAGACATTGTACTTTCTAAATGCATTCAGAAAATGCTGTGTATGCAAAGATGTTTTTTCCCCCCATCTCAAGGAATTTATTCTTGAAGTTAGGGGAAATAACAAAATGCAGGATTGTGCAATAGGAACATAAAACATCGGCAAACCTATTGTCACCAAAAGTCATCTCTGGCATCAGCAAGATGTTTCAGGTTGCTTGCATGTGGAAAACTCAGAATATTACATTTGTGCCACTGCACAGAATGTATGTGGGATATAAAACTGTCCTCTTTTTAGAATGAAAGCAATTTCTCCTGTCCAAAAGAAAGCACACATTAGCCACACATAACTAAGACTCATTATTTTTATAGATCGAAGATTTCAGTGCGGAGCTGTAGAAACTGGAAAACTTTGATGAGCCAGGGTGGCACAGTGGTCGGAATGCAGTATTGCAGGCTAACTCTGCCGACTGCCAGCAGTTCGATCCTGATTGTCTCAAGGTTGAATCAGTCATCCATCCTTCCAAAGTTGGCAAAATGAGGACCCAGATTCTTTGGGGCAATATGCTGTCTCTGTAAACTGCTTAGGGCTGTAAAGGACTGTGAAGTGATATATAAGTCTAAGTGCTATTGCTATATAATTTTGTGACATGGTGTTCGCATAACAATATTTTAAGGTTTAGATTTGTCACGAGTGTTTTCAGGATTGCTGCGGCTACATGATTAGCCACAAAAGAGGTATGGCTTCAATCAAGCCGTCTGCTGTATGTAATTACCTGCAAGCCTTCCCTGCCCTAGATAATTGCAGGTTTGCTCCCAATATAAGCAAGGACTTTTTTACTTGCTACTGGGGCCTTGACATTGGTCAGGCCTAAACCAGCAGTGTTACTGCTGGAAGCTGATTGCGGAGCTCAGCACGATGCTGCAGAAGGAAAGAAGATAAGGACTCTAGACGCCGCTGCTGAGATACTCCCACAGATGCTTGTGGTTTGCTGTTTGAAGCACAAAAGCCAACATTTCAGCTGTGCTGGACATTCTTCTTCACACAGATTCTCAAGCTACGTTGATGCTTGAACTGCTTTTATTCTCAGGTGACTTTTTATTGTGAAGTCTTCGCTGCTGCCCTTCGTTTGCCTTGATGATGTGTCGACGCCGAAGACGTCCATCTTTGTATTAACCTTTGTTTCTTGTGAACTGTTTTCGGTATTGTGGAGAGGAATCTAGGGAGATAGCCTGGCTTCACATACCCAGATAAGACTTTGCTTTTAATGTGGTTTTTAAAGGCACAGTGTCCTTTTAAGTATTTTAAACTAAATTATATATTTATACAAGACTCCTTTGTCGGTTTTATTTCATTCTCAGTGCATTTGCTCATGAGCTGGTTCACGGTCCGGGGTACTCCTCAACTCACACCCCACAAGATTATTATATACAGCATTGGCATTGGTGGGTTAAAAATTCAAGATCTTGGTCATGACCCTGGTTTTGAAGCCCCAAATATTTATACTGCATTGCCACTAACACACGTACAAAAGGAGTGGAGTTCCAATTACAGTGGTGTGATTGCAACTTTACTATATTTTTAGGCCCCTCCCGGAAACTGCTGATAATCAATTTAAGTTCTTTTTTATTTTCAAAGAAAACTCCAGAAGATCGGGAGCAAATGATATTTTGCTGTCCCATTGTGTCAGGTAGCTAGACGTATAAAGAGATATAAAACCATTGATTTTCATTGTAAGGTACTTTTTATACGTTTGTTGCACATTGTAGTTGAAATAGCAATAGTAATAGCACTTAGATTTATATACTGACCCATAGTGCTTTCCGGCACTCTCTGAGCGGTTTACAAATGTCAGCATATTGCCCCTAATAATCTGGGTCCTCATTTTACCAACTTCGGAAGGTCAAAAGACTGTGTCAACCTTGAGCCAGTCAGGATCGAACTCCAGGCTATGGGCAGAGTTTGCCTGCAAAACTGCATTCTAACCACTGCCTTACAGAGGCTCCTATCAAGCTTGCTTGCTTGCTTTATTTAATTATGGAGCCCTTCAGTCAATGCTGACTTTTGGCAGCTGCCTGGATAAGTCCCTGCAGTTTTCTTGGCAAGATTTAAGAAGTAGTTTGCCATTACCAGTTCCCTAGAGCTAAGAGAGGATGACTGGCTGAAGATCCCTCAACTGACTTTGTGCCTGAGGTGAGACAAGAACTCAAAGTCTCCTAGTTTCTAGTCTGGAGCCTTCACCGCTACATCAAACTGGCAGTCTAATATTGAGGTTAGGGTTGTTTAATTGCCCATAAAATTGGGTTGAATCATTTGGGATAGGAAGATAGAGGAGAGAAATCGCTCCTGGAGATTTATTCCAGTCTCAGCAGTGTTGAAATTCTAAAGACCTTTTCATAAGGGTAAGATAAACCCTCTTGCAAGCTGGGGTTGGGAGATGTTTATGTTCTGCTCTTGGCAACCATGAGTTGCTGTTGCTAACTTATTTTAATGTAAGAGGGGAGGCTGGGAAACACATCCTCAAGGCAATCTTTTCTATGAACATCATCACCATTATAGCTCTATTTTACATGCGAAATAGCTGCCCCATTGCCCCCGCACAAGCCAGCATTGTGTATTTTCCATTACAAAATGCAGAAAAGCAATGTGTATAAGAGAGCGTTTTGGTAAAGAAATAAAACCTGCTAGGTTATTGCAAAGCAATAGCTTGGCTACTTTGTAATGAAAAACAATGAAATAAGAATACCACCCCCCCCCCCACCCCATAACCTGCACTGTAATCAAGGTCAGGGTAACGCATGTGAACACAAATATGTGTCCTTCCAAACAGTGACTGCCATAGACTGATGCCTTCTCCTCACATTTACATAAAACGAACAATCCTGAAAAATCAGGGTGAGGATTGTTGGCCCCACTTTAATTGCCAATGGATTAGAGGAAGTGAGGCGAGCAGAAGCTAAGAATAGTTAAAACAAATTTTAAAAAATAAAAACACAGTTTCATAGTACTTCTTTCAGTTCAATTAATTTGTTTTTTTTTCCCTGTGAGAAATGGCTTCATTTATAAAATGCAATTATGTGTTTTATAGTTGTTGGGTTTTTTGTACTTTTCTACCTTTTTAAAATTTTGGATGAGGATGTAATAATTTCAAATTTTCTTTTTTTTCCCTTTTAACGTTGTTAAGATTGAGAATAGGATGTTATGCTGAATATTTAGCAACAGCTATAATGCCTCTCCAGGCAAACTGGCTTCTCTTCAATACAATTACTAGTTTTAATGGCCAATTCGCCCCCACCAAAAAGGAGAAATGCTTTTAAAAACTAATATGTAAAAAAGTAAAGAAAAAGAGACACTTTAATGTGTTGATGAACTTACAGAAACAACTTAAATTTTAAAAAATGCAGTAATTCATCATAAATGTGGGCCTTTAGTCAATCTTGACCTTTAGCAACTGCATAGACTAATCCTGAACATTTTCTGGTCAACATTTTCAAAAGCAGTTTGCCATTCTGAGAGAAAGAGAATAGCCCGAAGTCACCCAACTGATCTCATGCCTAAGCCAAAATTAAAGTTCACAAAATCCTGGCTTTTGGTCCAAAACCTTGGACCTAGGGACCCCCTCACAGGGGGTGGGGTGTATTCTGGATATCAGCCCTTATCACATGAACATATGCAGTGGTGGGATTCAACCTGTGTAACAACCGGCTCACTGAGCGTGCGCTTCACGGTGCGTTTGAAAACTTGTCCTCTACTGCAGCCCCGGTGAGTAAAACAGCTGAGGCACGGCAATCCGCTCTGACGCCCCAATCAGCTGGGCTTCAAACAAGGGAAATATAGGTCAGCATAGCACAGGGACAAGCGGGCGGGCACACCTGATCATCAGAGCGAACCAGTTCGCTTTCATCTGATAGTCGGAGCTACCGGTTCCCCTGAACTGGTCCGAATAAGCTGAATCCCACCTCTGGACATATGAATACAGCATTAATCAGAACCTGTGTATCTTGAAAGGCGAGCCAGAAAGGCAATGTCTGTAGAGATTCACTATGCCACACTGGCTCAATTATCATAATGGAGAAGAGCATGACCAAGTGACCATTGTATAACTCCTAATGGACATCTTTTGAATCTCAAAGATCTGTCCTGTGCTGTTGTCTTTAAACTGGAATGAGTGGGCTTTTAAAGCCACTCTCTTTGCTCCAAGCCATTCTTGAGTAAGTGAAATCATTCCGAAAAGTCTGGCATCATGCTTCCCTGATTTGAATAAGTCTTCCAGGAAGGTGTCTGTGGAGATTCTCAATCATCCAATAATTAAGATTATTATTTGAAGTGTTTGAATGTTTCTTCCATTTAAATATAGAAAAAGAGGCTTGGGGACAAAATGGCTGAATTCCTTCATCAATCCATGGAATGGAAGACAAAGTAAAGGTGGAGACATCCTCCATAAACTCTACAGATTTAAGGGGGGAGGGGGCTCTCAAAGTACAGCCAGGGTGTATTCTGGATATCAGCCCTTATCACATGGACATATGGCTACAGTATAAATCACAACCTGTGTATCTTGACAGACGAGCCAGAAAGGCAATGTCTGTAGAGATTCTCAGTCATCCAGGTAATGGTTGTCCCAAAGGTGCTTTTTCAGGAGGCAACTGGACTTTCTCATTTTTTCTTTGAAGATGTTTTGCTTCTTAACCAAGAAGCTTCTTCAGCTCTGACAGGATAGTGGAGAATAGAAGGATTTCTATTCCTTGCAGACAGCTAGTAATCTGCATCCTTTTAGGATGCATCCTTCCATTCATCATTATCCTGTCAGAGCTGAAGAAGCTTCTTGGATGAGAACCGAAACGTCTTCAAAAGAAACAAGAAGAAAGTCCAGTTGCCTCCTGAAAAAGCACCTTTGGGACAGAAAGGCAATGCAAAACAAATCCTATTAGACCTTTACATTTAAATTAGGGAAACAGAACATCGATGTTGGGTAACCCAAAAAGATAAAAGATTATGACTGTACATAAGAGCAAGAGACATAAAAGAAAGGACTGATAACTCTAAGCAAAAAGAGGAGCAAAGACAGCTGGCATCCAAGACACCAACTCCATAGCAAGATGCAAAATTAGAAGGATGGACCTACTAACTGTACCAGGGTCCCCAATGGTTCAGCTTGCTTCAAAAGAAGTTAGAGGTGAGCAAACATATATAACCATGTCCATCAGCAAGTGGATCATAGCTAAGTTAGACATCCAGGTATTTCTACCCTCCTATTGAGTACCTTGGCTATGCTCCTTCAACATGGCTGTTGAAGAATTATTGGCAGGCAGGCAGGCAGGCAGGGAGAAACCTCAGTTATTCCACATTCCCTGAAACCCTTCGTGTATATATATACTGTATATATATTTTTCATCTTTGGTGGTTTTAATCATCAGCAAATAGAACATAATAAAAAAGGATCAACTTCTTTTTTTTTCAAAAGTTCATTGGCTGTCCTGTCAATACGCCTTGAGTAAGAAAGATAAGAGATTTAAATTAGTTTGTCTTCCTTAAACACAGCAAGCCACAAGCGTGTAAACAGGCAGGCCCCTCTCAGCTGTTTCTGTTTTAAAGAAATACATCTTATTAACTTCTGATTGAGCAAAAGCAACCACAAGCAATTTATTAACACGTCTTTGCTCGGGTCAATAGAAGCATCAAAAGCCATTCCTCCGCAGGCCACCCACTTATTTCCTTTGCGGCCAACTACAGAAAGATCCCCAAATCTCTATAAATTGAGCTCCACATCTCTTTGACTTGAAAATCCTCTCTGCTATTTAAAATTTTTAATCTATTTTGCCCACCTGCCACTGCATGAATAAGGATTCCTTCCTTCCATCCCTGTTTCCATTCCCACAGCCGCGTTGATAAAAGAATATCATTATTACTGGAGCAAACATTCAGAATAACACAGTATTTAAAGGAAATTGCCATGGGTTGATAAACAACAGAAGACAGGAGGGGGCAGAGAGATTGGATTTGGTACTTAATTTAAATTTCAAATCAGCTTTGCAAAGGAAGCTCACTGAGAGGCAGTATCTCATTAGCCCAACTGTCAGGTGGGTTGGAGTTTATCTCGATAAAGCACAGATTGATTTAGCAACATATATGAAGTGCAAGACTGCTTCTTTCTCAGCTGTTGAGATTCAGTTCATTTTTTGGGTTCTGAAACCAGCTGTCTTCTGAAGCCACAACATCACTCTGTGGAAACTGGTCGGATTTATTACTCAAGGGATGCATGTGCCATGAATAGGATAACTCATATGTTGCTTGATTGAAGGGGTGCCATTTTTTAAATGTGGGGCACTCAGCCTGAGAGTTCCTGGTCTTCACTTTATCTAACTGATGCCAAGAAAATGAAACCAGAAGATAATCCCCCATTGCATGAATCCATGAACACTAACTGGCAGTCAGAAGGCATGACAAAAAAATCTTTAATTTCACAACATCTAGACCAGGGGTCAGCAACCTGTGGCTCTGGAGCCGCATGTGCCTCTTTCATCCCTCTGTTGTGGCTCCCTATCGCCAATTGGCACCACAATTTTGAGAGGAGCTTCCAGTTATGAGGAGGAAAAGCACGGCGCACCAGGAAGAGACTCTATGGCAAGAGGCGGGTTTTCCAGTCAGTTCTACAATTGATAGGGCTTTCAGTTAGGACAGGTATAGGAAAAAGGACGCTGCACTAGGAGGAGACTCTATGGTGGGGGAACCAGATTTCCAGTCAGCTCCAGAATTAAACGGGGGGCTTCCGGTTTGGACCTTTGTGGCTCTTTTTTTAAAAAATTTGATTTATATGCCGCCCTTCTCCGGAGACTCAGGGCGGCTTACAATGGGCTAAGCAATAGCCTTCATACTTTTGTATATTTATACAAAGTCAGCTTATTGCCCCCACAAACTGGGTCCTCAATTTGCCTACCTTAGAAAGGATGGAAGGCTGAGTCAACCTGGAGCCTTGGTGAGATTCGAACCTGCAATAATTGCAGGCAGCTGATGTTAATAACAGGGCTTTAGACCACTGTACTATCCAAGGCTCTTTGAGTGTTTAAGGTTGCCGACCCCTGATCTAGACAGATTTAACATGGTTTCAATTGGGAAAATGTGACAATCCTAGACCAGGCCAAGCCCAAAAATGCCAGGGAATTTCTAGAAGCCTAGCACTCTGACAAATCAGCCATCAAGAGACACATAGACATTAACAACATCTATAGACTATGCAAAAGACATACTCAACCAGCCCCAAAGAGAACAAAAGATTCCAGCACCTCTCCACCAGTAATCAACAAGCATAGATCAACTCCAAGGTTAACTTCAGGCCAACAATGAAGTAAACAACACGCCAATCAAAAACTGCCAAAGAGCTATCAGTAAACAGGCCAACTAAAGAATCTCTAAATCTACCCACACCCACAGAGACAGGCAAGACACCAGAAAATAAACTGATAGCAAACAACACTCCTTACTAGCATTGATGATGTTACCTAGTTTGGGTAACGAAACGTCTGCAAGAAAACAAGCAAGCTCAGAGAGCACCAAGGACTCCCCATTGCATAAATGTTTATCTGGAGCAGTAACATCAAGAACAGTTTGGGTTAAAGCAGGCTGAGATTTCTGATCAAGGGCACCATGCAGATGGCTTTTGTTGCCCAGTTGCTCTGACCATTTTGATCTTATTGGTGCCCCTGGTTTTAATGCTTTATTTTGGTTGCTGGATGGGCTCATGTTTATATGTTTCATTCTCCATTAAATCTTGCCTGATTGCAGATTCTTGGCCAGTTACTACTTCACCTCTATTTTATTTTCCTTATGAGGAAAGTTACTGATGAATACTTTCTTCATGGCTTCCTAAAAAACATAAATAAAAGTTTCTACCTAGGATGGCAGTGGCCCACAATCTCCAAAATGGCATCTTGTTATGCAACACAATAAGGTAATGTATTAAAGGAGTCCCTGCGAATTTTACTCTGTTAGTCATTGCCAATTATAGGGGATGATGCTAACTTCATTTCAAGGGCCAGTGAGTCAGCCTTGTGAAAAGACGTTTCAATGGTCATATGGCCAGCATGACATCCTAGATCACTGTTGCCTTCCCACCAAAATGGTATCTATTTATCTATTCGCATTTGCATGCTTTCAAACTGCTAGGTTGGCCAGAGCTAGGGCAAGGATGGGAACTCACCCTGTCGCATGATGCTCAGGTCTCGAACCTGGGCTGTTGGCTTTCCAGCTGACAAGTCCAATGTCTTAACTCCTGAGCCATCGCTGCCACCCAAGATAATGTATTGACTGTTTTAAAAAATCTCTTTCCTGGTATAGTTATAAAACCTACTTCGGTACACATCCTCAGGTGAGATTCACATATTCAGGAATGCTTATGGAAAGCTTCAACCTCTACCTCACACTTTGGGTAGCTTGGCAAAAGCGGAGCAGCCAAGTGAACAAGCAAAGCTGCAATAATTGGTATTATAATATCTGAAGGTCCTTATTAGCATCCTTCTTTATGGCAGGATCACACGTTGGGCTGAAAACAAAGGCCTCTTCCAGCTTTAAAGGCATTCATTTTGATATGTAGAGACAGTTTCAGCTGCGTGTGAAGACAGCTTTCATTCAGCCTTTGGAAGTTGTCTGCCCATTTGCACATCAGACATATTGTGTGTTTGCCTTGTCATTTTGGGCAAGGCTTCAAATAGGTGTTTTGTTTCAATGATGCTTTGAAATTCCTCTTTGAAGTAAGACAGCCTTTTCCTTCTGAAGAGTTGCATTGCTTAGCTCTGCATCCATTCTTGTCATCCCTGTGAAGAAGTCCAGATAGGAAACACAGCCAGAAGAGTTAATTCTACTTTTTTCTAAGGTTATATTAATGAAATATTGTGCCATCTGAAAGTACATTTCTTCTCCAGTCTCTTTGCAGACCAAGAAACAAGGGAGGTTCCCTTCTTAGATGCTTGTCTTGCCCAAATTCCTTCTGCAGGCTAGGTTGCCATTTATCTGACCATTTCCCTGGCTCCTGAGGTCATTCCCACATACCATTACAGGTAATCCTCAATGTATGACCACGACTGAGCCCAAAATTTCTGCCGCTATGCGAGACAGTTGTTAAGTGAGTTTTGCCCCATTTTATGACCTTTCCTATCACAGTTGTTAAGTGAATCACTGCAGTTGTAGTAGCAATAGCAATAGACTTATAGCAATAACACACTTATACAGTGCTTTACAGCCCTCTCTAAGCAGTTTACAGAGTCAGCATATTGCCCCCCAACAATCTGGGTCCTTGGAAGGACAAAAGGTTCAACCTTGAGCTGCTCAGAATTGAACTCCTGGAGTGAACGGTGAGGTTAGCCCTGAAGTACTGCATTCTATTTTTTTTTCAAATTTTTTTATTAGACGTTAAAACATACAAAAAAATGACGAATAGACATAAACAACAAAAATACAACCATTCCCTCCACCTACACCACTCGTACTACATATACATATTTGTTGTCAGTCGTCTACAGTTCATATCTTAAATTTTATGCAATTTACATGGTCAGTTATCATGTATTTCAACTTAGAATTGTAAGTATTGGTGTTTAGATATCTTTTTTGTTCTATATCTCTCAACTTTCTGCAACCCTATTTGTCATATTTTAATTTATTGTTATTTTACTTTCCAGCCATTGGTACCATTTGTGCCATACTTGGTAAAATTCACTTTCTTCTTTGTCCTGCAATTCTAAAGTTAGCTTATCCATTTCGGCACATTCGTTTATTTTGGATATGATTTTTTCTCTGCTCGGGATCAGGTCTGTCTTCCAATTTGGGGCATATATAATTTGTGCTGCTGTGAGAATATGGGTACTAAGATATTTTATTTCTTTACTATATTGTGGTGTCATCATACCGACTAAGAAGAACTCTGGTTTGTTTGGTGTCTGGAGATTTATTATTTCTTCTGTTATGGTTTTAATTTCTTGCCAATAAAGTTGTGCTTTGCTACATTTCCACCACATATGAAAATATGATCCTTTTTGATTTTTGCATTTCCAGCACAATGCAGATGTGTTTGGGTGGATTTTGGCTAGACGGGCCGGTGTGTTCTGTCCCCTCCCTGCTTCAGAAGCCCAGACAAGCACACACACTCGAACAGGAGTATTCAGAAGTTGTTTATTTACCATCCATAAACAACGAGCTGGCAGCGAGCCCGGGAGAGATAACGACAGCTGTTGTTTTGAGTTGTCACAGCCAGTCCCTGATAAGGCTCCAAGTATTTATATCCAATACGAGCTTCAAAGAAAACGCTTCGCTGCTGCAGTATTTCAGGACACAAGCAGTCAGGGTAAAACTTTGTTCGTCACAAAAGCCAACAAGGTAAGGTCAGTTCCTTTTATACCTTGTGGGGCGTTGGCTTTGTGACTCATCACCTCATGCTCGGCCCCACCCACTCCTTTGCTGAGCCCGTCTCTCTGATCGTCGCCACCTGGGATTAATCCACTCCCTCTCCTCATTATCGTCTGACTCAGAGGAGCTTTCTTCCACAGGGCTTTCAGCTGGGGCCTGGGGTGGTGCCAAACCAGACGGGCCAGGGGAGGAGTCCCTTGCCTCCTCCTCTTCACTTTCGGAGGATTCCTCCTCCGGAGGTCCGGGCTCGGGAGCCGAAGACACAACACGGTGGTAAATGCCATCTATAGAACATTTTTATTAAATTTTCTTTGTAGGATATAGCTCTCGTCATTCTAATATTTTGTTTCCATAATTTCTCCCATTCTGTAAGTTGAATATTATGTCCTATGTCCCTGGCCCACATTATCATGTTGTGTTTAACCGTTTCTTCTAGAAGGGTGTCTTTTAGCAAGAAATTGTATAGTTTGGTTATTGTTTTTTGGGTCGGTCCCTAAAAGAATTTTATCCAAATCATTCGGTTCCATGGCTATTCCGTATTGTAATTTATCCTTGTGATATCTTGATTTAATTTGGGTGTAGTGCCACCAGTCTATGTTTGTGTTGGTCTCCTGGAGTTGTTGTTTTGGAAGAAGTTCTCCCTCTTTATTTAACAGATCTTGATATTTCCCCATTTTGCCTATTGCTAAAGTATTCGGAAATATTAATGCTTCCATCGGGGACCACCATCTCGGTATTGTTGTATAGTATCTTTTTTTTATTCCCAGCCAGATTTTATATAGTGAAGCCCTAATAATATGTTGTTGGAAATATGTGTGCTTTGAAGTACTGCATTCTAACCACTACGCTACCACGATTGATCAGTGAATCAGCTTCCCCATTGATTTTCCTTGTCAGAAGGTTGGAGACGGGGATCACCTGACCGTGGGACACTGCAACTGTCATAAATATGAGAGTTGCCAAGCATGTCAATTTTGATCACAAGACTATGAGGATGCTGCAGCGGTGGTAAGAAGGGGTGATATTCACCTACCTTCCCTACTGGTTCGCAAATGTGTGTCTGCGTGCATGCACAGAGCATCAGAAATGTGAAAAAATGGGATGTCATGACATCCGCACAGGTGGGTGGGGCATCTCGCAGTCGGTCCTACTGGTTCACCTGATTTGGATAGAACTGGCTGAATACCACCACTGGTGGTAAATATGAAAAGTGGCCATAAATCATTTTTTCCCAGTGTCATTATAACTTGAAACTGTCACTAAACAAACTGTTGTAAATTGAGGACTACTTGTATACTTCTTCACTCTGTCCTGAAATCTATTGTGGCTTTGGGAAGGGCCAGCAGAGACTCTGTAAACGATGTCCAGGGGCTCGGTGGACTGACTCCCATTATTGTGGCACCTCAAATAACATGGCCTCCCTAGTGTGAAGTGTTGTTGTGGCCCGCCAGTGGCCTGCATGGATTGTTGCTGATCCCAATGACGAGGAGGCTGGTGTGGTGTCGCGCCAGCAGCCTGTGCAGCCGATGCGGAAGCTAATTGGCCACTCCCTTCGCCTATATAAGTTTAAAGCTGCAGGAAACAACGTGTGTTCGTCCGTTCGTTCGCTGATTATTGAGTTTGAATTTTCTCTGCAAACCTGGCTTCTGGGCTTTCTGCCAACTCTAGTAAGACTCTATCTTATCTGTGGAATTTCTGGCAGGTTGTTAAGAACATTTTTATTAACAGCCTGCATTTGCAAAACACTGTGTTTTGAAGTAAACTGAGTTTTGTTCGGAGTTTGTGTGTGCTACATTCTTTGGGATCTGTAGCTGGGACAGAACAAGTGCCTTCTGAAGGCGAAATATGGCTGTTTGTCATATACCTTGTCAGCGCCTCACAGAGTAATCGGGATGTTTTGCATTAAGCACAGGAGTGTCTGCAAGATGGCAGTGGGGTTGTCAAAAAAGACTAGATGACAGCCACAAGAGTGCAATTAAAGCCTTGCTTTTTTTAAAAAAAATTCACACATCCCTCAACTGATCCCAGAGAGGCAGAAAAGCCACCAGTGTGTCAGCACTACTCCTCTATATCCATCCCAAATGTAAAAAGCCTTTATCAACCTAAAACATACATTTTGTGTTGGGTCCACAGAATACTGCAAAACAAATAAACAGAGCAAGATTTGACTGGAGCTACATTTAGAAGGGATTTGCCCTCTAGGCTGAACGGTACCTTATAAACTATAATTAAATTTAAACCAGACGCCTAACACTGAGGGGCTTCTTCAGCATCAAATCGAGGCTGCTTTTCAATAAAGTTGCCCTTAACCAAATGCATAATAATCGGCATTCAGTTGCTGGGTTTTTCAACAGCGCACTGCTAAATCTTTTTTATCAGGCATCGGCTCACTTGAGCTTCCCGTATACAGCTGCAACATTCCCATGGAAACAGCTGTGCTGTCACCTCCACTTTCCCACCTAAGCAGTTGTGTTCTGGACTGCTTGCCACTGTAAGATTAAGCTGCAAGAGAAGTCTCTTTGGCACAACTGTTGCTGAGGCATTTGATTCTCAACATTCAAAGCCAGAGCGACCAGTGGCAAAACTCTTTCTCCTGCAATTTTTAGAGGACTAACAAGTTTCATCACCTTTGGGGCAGAGAACTCTAAATATGTATCCAAGAGAAGAATGATGAAGGACAGAGGTGGGTGTCTGGCTGGCCAGAAGGCCCATACAGCTCATTGAAGCGTATATGAGGCCTAATCAAGCATGCTTTATTTTATTTGAGGGCTAAAAGTTAACAGTTGAACCACATGGAGAAAAGTCAAAGGGTCGCTTTATTACTAGAGGCAGAGTTGGACTTCTCCTGTGGCAATCCTGACTTAGGCAGATATTCATTTATGTGGAAAGAATTTATAAATTGAAAATATATAACTGTTAGAAATATTGTATAGGAAATCATATGTTAACTACTCAGGTCTCCAATAAAGTCACTGATTTAACAGCCTCTAAAATTCTTTAGTTACAACAAACAAATGAATTAATTAAACACTTATTTCAAATTGTAAACAGACACAAGCAAAACTCAATTGTACAATGTAAACATAATTATAACGCTCACAGTTCAAACCAGGAGACCCAACCCACATCACTTGATTTAATGAACCCCTTCCCCAGGTCAACAAATACACACATCCATGTCCCCTAAATGTCATCCTAGAACCCACACACGCGCGTGCACACATAGCCACACCTCTCAAAATCCACACCAAGGTCAAGTTCCCTATAAAACAACCTTTTCGTACCTCATTTTCTCTGCAGCTACTCCCATAGGCAAACCTCTTTGGATTTGGGAATAAATAAATTTCATTTCCTGTCAGCTGTCTGGATTTCATTCTGAGTTATTCTTGCACAACCCCAGCTTGAGTTGGAACCCCAAATTATTCTCCTGACATTTATTTAATGTTTATGTCGCTCATTTCACTCTGCAGTGTGACTCTGGGTGATTTACAATTAAAATCAGAAATTTATAAAAAAAGTATTCAAAATTCAGGTAGTCCTCGGCTTACTACCGTACCACAATTAAACCCAAAATTTCTGTTGCTAAGGGAGACAATTGTTAAGTGAGTTTTGTCCCATTTTACCACCTTTTTTACCTTAGTTCTTAAGTGAATCACTGCAGTTGATAAGTTAGTAATCTGGTTGTCAAGTGAACCTGGCTTCCCTATTGATTTTGCATGACAAAAGGTGATCACTTGACCTTGGGACACAGCAACGGTCATAAGTATGAACAAGTTGTCAAGCATCTGGATTTTGATCACATGATCATGGGGATGTTGGAAATGTAACTGTGAAAAATGCTCATAATCATTTTTTTCAGTGCCATTGTAAACTTTGAACTATCACTAAGCGAACTGCTGTAAGTCAAGGACTACCTGTATTCAAAACATCAGATTCAAAGACAAAAGCAAAAGGCAAGATCATTACAGTGGTAGCATCTTCTCTATTAGCAACCTCCAATATAGAGCACCCCCATCAGGCCCCCAGGCCAACCAACAAATATGAACACCATCTAAATCTAAATGTTGTTACAATCAGGTGAATAGTCAAATGGATTTCATGCATAGAATAGTAAAGTCTGTTTGTAATCCTCTGCCGATCATCTAGAAATCATCAAGCCTTAGCAAAAGAGACTCGCTATTGAGTAAACATATTTAGAAAAATGTGGCCAAGGGCTAATTAATTTGCAATTTTCATAGGTGAGGGAAAATACTAATTGGCAGGGCTGGAATGAATGAGAAATAATGGAGGCTCTTACGCTTCGTTTTGTGCTTCTGGAGTAAAAAAACACCCCAAAGTAAAAGAAGCGCTTTGAGTTATGAATTTAATTTTATAGTAATCAGAGCCACTGGGAATTAAATGTCACAGAAGCTTTTGTGAGTGTGTAAATGCATATGACTTCTCTCTCTCTCTCTCTCTCCTTCCTTCCCTCCCTCCCTCTCTTTTTCCCTCCCTTGCAGTCATCAATACAAAGATGATGGCCCCCCAAAAAATAACACTGAAAAATCAAGTATAAGAATCAATAAAAATGTGACGTTTTATTTATTCATTTTATCAGAGACCCACTGACGTCACACAGGAAAATTCTGGGCTGAGAGGAGTCTAGAAGGGGCTCCCTAACACCATTCCAGAATCTTCCCCTCTACTCCACATGGGTTCTCTGTAACAATGATTCATCATATATGACAATGATTCATCATCTATCACGTAGGTGTCAAACTCGCTGTGTCACGTTGCCGTCACATGATGTTTCACAATGTTTTTCCCCTTCATGCAGCTGGGGTGGGCGTGGCCTGTGCGTGACACATCCAACCTGCGGGCTGCCAGTTTGACAGTCCTGATCTATGACAATGCATGGCCATATTTATTTCCAGTCTGAATTACATGATTCTGAATTTGGATTTGGAATTTGGGAGAAAAAAATTGATAGAAATGGAAGGAGTTAGTTACTGCCACTTTATTATTATTATTATTATTATTATTATTATTATTATTATTATTGACTCTATTTTATTTAATTTTTTCATAGTAATGTGTTATACACAAAGTAGTTTTGCAGAAGTGATTTCTTGCAGGATCACCTATTCCCAATAGTTTCTGCCCTTTCTGCTGTCAGGGAGGGTGTGCTCTGGGTCCCCTTGGTGAAGCAGCCTCTTCTGAGGTGCCCTTGGAAATGGACCTTTTTTGTACTGATGTCCATGTCAGCATTCCAGAAAAACCCCAACTCCAAGTAAAGACGTGGAAGCAAGCATTTTTCCAAAGTTCTCTTTATTAGAATAGGTAAACTGACACATCTGGGAAACCCCGAATCTGAAAAGCCCAGATTTTCCTTCAGGAAGTCAAAACTCCCAAAACCATCCCCTTTCCCCCCAGTTGGTCACATGCTCCAATCAACATCCGCTCCATCTTGATCCAGCCCTGACCACTCGTTCTCCAGATGCTGGATCGCCCTGACCTTGACCGACAGGAAGAATGCCATTATGTCTACTAACAACTTTCTCTTTAATCCCCCCCTCCTACTTTCCCACACATGAGAAAGTGGCAGCAGTGATGCTTCTGGCCTAATATGGCTTCCAAAGCTGACAGCCCACTTTACAGAACAGCCTCTCCCCAGATATATGATGGCTTCAACCTTGTTGGCTTTCAGGAAAATCAAGAAGACTCAGCTTTTCCATCAGGCACTGAGGCTAGAATCTTGCTAGAGCTGGCACCAGGTGGTTGGTAGATGGATGTCAGTTTTTATTGGTACCTCAAAGCAATTTTATTATTTGAAATATTTAATTTTAAAGTATTTTTTTTAATGCCCCAGAGTTCCTCTCAGCAGATGCCTGGCTGTATTATTAATTGATTATAGCAGTAGCAAAAGCACTTAGACTTATATACCACTTCACAGTGCTTTACAGCCCTCTCTAAGCAGTTTATGGAGTCAGCATATTGCTCCCAACAGTCTGGGTCCTCATTTTACCAACCTCGGAAGGATGGAAGGCTGAATCAACCTTGAGCCAGTCATGATCAAACTGCTGGCAGTGAACAGCGAGTTAGCCCGCAGTACTGAATTCTAACTACTGAGCCACCATGGCTCTTCTGTGCCATCAAGTCATTTTTTTTACTCCTAGCAACCACATAGAGAGATTTTCTCTATGATGATCTGTCCTTAACGTGGTCTGTCAAGACTTCCAACAGTGGACCCATCACCACCATAGCTGAGTCTCACTACTTACTGCTGGTCATCTCTTCTCTTTCCTTCCACATTTCCCAGCACTAAATTCTTTTCCACAGAGCTAGGCCTTAACAGAATGTCTCTGAAGTAGGATAAATAAATCAAGGGAGGGCTTAGAAGAATGTCTTCCTCTCTCCTCCCTCCTTCCCTCCCTCCCTCCCTCCCTCCCTCCCTCCCTCCTTCCTCCCTCCCTCCCTCCCTCCCTCCCTCCCTCCCTTCTTTCCTTCCAAGAGCTCAGGATATTTTACACAGGAAATAAAAATTTGGAGAAAAGCAGGCTTGTAATGAGCTTGCACCTTGTTACCGATTATAAATTCAAATGTGGCTATGCGAGCTACAAAACTGCCTTTCCTCACTCTCCTGTTCAAAGCAGATGTTCACATTAGTCATGTAGTCAATCTTCTCCAAAGTCGTGTCATGTCCCTGTGATATTCCCTGCATTTATAATGGCAATTTCTAGGCAGGCGGAACATAGATAAGAATTGGAGGGTGTCAAACGTTTCTATTGTGCTGAAGAAAAATAAAAACATAAAGGATGGTTGATACTTAAAAGAGGCAAAGGTTTTTGTTAGCAAACCAAGAAAATAATTTGAAGCAAGATTGGTTGCTTAGGTTACTAAAATGTAAAAAGACAAAACCTCCACCTTAAATGTTTCAGAGATGAGATTACAATAGTAATGTCCCTGATAATTTGATTCAGTTCTGGTAAGAATTGAAGGAAGGTGAGAAATGATTTAAAGAGTAAAAATAAATGCAAAATGCCTCCTGTTCCCCAAAACAAAAAAAATTCTGACATTTTGAAAAACAAAACTACTGAGAATAGGAATTTCAAAGAAATGCTTAAAAATTACCCCCTCCATCTGGGGGAAAATGCTCTGTTGATGAGAAGTCTACCCTCTGTAAAGTCAGACACAAAACTACTCTAATCCAAAAAGTGGGATTTGCGGCAAAAAAGACAGAATATTCTTTATTGGCCAAGTGTCATTGGACACACAAGGGATTTGTCTCCGGTGCATAAGCTCTCAGTATACATACAAACAACAAAATGATAATTCATAAATCATAAGGTACAATTATAAATCATAAGATACAAACAACAAAGTGATAAATCATAAAATACCAATAGGAGAAGGTAATAGGGAAGATGAGAAAGATAATAACAACACAGCCCTACTACATTGGCTAAATATCCTTAGGCATAGATAGTGCTGTGGGAATTAGGTACTTAGCAGAGTGATGACATGGGGGAAAACTGTCTTTATGTTTAATTGTTTCAGTATGCAATACTCTATAGCAATGTCCTGATGGGAGAAGTTGAGACAGTTTATGTACAGAATGTGAGGGATCTAGATATTTTATGAGCCCACTATCTGGCTCGTGCAATATACAGGTCCTTAATGGAAGGCAGGTTGGTTGCAATTGTTTTTTCTGCCATCCTAACTATCCATTGAAGTCTGTATCTGCCCTGTTAGTTGCCGTGCCAATGTTTGCCCATGATTAAGGAGCAAAAGAGGATGCCGTAGTCATGTCATAAAATGGTAGCCACAACTGCATGAGAGATGCCTTTTAAAAGGGCTGAATCTTAGTTATGTCATTGCAGCTACCAACTGACTTTTTTGAACCCCACCCCACCCTCAAGCAATCCTCAAGATGAACGCAGCAGAGAACTGCCTTGATTCAGAACAACCAGAGCCTTATGCAAATAAGACAACATTCCATTCCTAAAGATTTATTTTTCCCATTTGGTACAATTCACCAAGCTGTCCTACAGTATTATGCAAAGCATATGTATGTCAGAAGGCTTCCTGAGATTTGCCAATAAAATGGAATCAGAACTTAGATAACTTCATCAAGTTCTAGAACTAGACATTCCAACTCCTAGAAGAATTCTAGAATTCTGGGAGTTGAAGTCCACACATCTTCTAGTTTCCAAGTGTGAAAAACACTGATTTAGTCTCTCTTCCCTATTTCCTCAGATTTTTTTTAAAAAAAAATATTTTAACTAGGCAAACTGGGTGAGGAGTCGACTGAAATGTTTCAGGCTACAAAACTAGAAACTTTTTATCAGCATGAAGGATATGATTTTCATGAAGTCAATTTTGCTGTATGCTCTACAATCAATAATATTATTTATGCCTTTCCTGCATCCCCATGGATGTAGATTGTAGACACAAAGCTCTGCATGATTTCCATCTTTAAGTGATAAGATTTATTCCGCTCACATTCATAAATTCATGCATATAAATGTAATAAATAAGTATGCCTGTGTGGACCCCTAGGAGAATATCACAAATATTAAGTATTACAAAGCTAGATTTTAAAATATTTCAAAGGGAGATGCATGTCAGTTTTGTAAAGAATACTAGCATGAATAGATGGACTATTTCTATGGTAGTTATTTATATTTGGGGGATGTAAAATCACATTTAACAACCAGAACAGTACAGAAGAATATCAACTCTCCTTGTAGGTTGTTTTGTCTCAGAGTGGAAACACACACATTCAGAGATTAGAGCGACTATAGAGAATTGGATCAATGGTAAGAATAATGCTATGAGTATCATATTGGTGCTGGTCATCCTTCCTCTCAGCTAATGTCCCTTGCCTGATGAATCTTTCGTTGAGCAAATCCAATATTGGGCTGTTTTTCTCTCTAAGTATCCCAGGTCAAATGTCTTAAGAATGAAAGGCAGAGATGAGAAATTGTTGGAAGAGTTGTTGCCATGTATGCTAATATGTACTATACACAACTTTGTGAGAGCAAATGCTGATTTCACCATTTCAGCATAATGTAGGAATTGTCAAGACAAAGAGGTAGATGGGTAAGGGATTAAGCAGGAGGCAGGTTAATCCCACCTTTGACACAAAGTCAACTGGTGTCAGGATTCTGAATCTGATGAAAAAGCAGAGAAGTAGGTAGTTTGGAACTGATGATCAGGTTTCCGAATGTATACAGATTTATGTCAAAGATTAGCCTTATTTTTGAGAATAAATATTTTTAATGGCTGTTATTCATGCAAAGGACCCCTGGCTTTACAAGCTCTTTCTTCCTAGTAATTTGTGATATAATAAAATCTATCTGTCCATGATTTAAATTTGTGGATTTACTAGATTTAACAACTGAAACACTGGCCCTTGATCTACAAATTATGCCCTGACGTCCCTCTTTGGTCATTGATCATTTTCCAGTTCCCTGAATATAGCCTAACTCCATGTACGAGCTTTTCTTCTTGGTTCTGAGAATGGAAATGAAATAGAATGGAAATTGGATAGAAATTATTATGATTACCATTTCCTAATTTTGAATATATTTTTGTTTTTCCCTAACATTTTTGGCAGGCTAATAAATTAGCACTAAATAAAATTGCCCTGCTATTTGCCTATTCCTAATGAAAGATGCATGTTTTCTCTCCAGCAATAGTATTCTCAAGGTTACTCTCAAAAGCTTATAAATGTAGCAAAGGATATTGCTGGAGTGACAGAGTTTGTGCTGGGTAATTTGAAATCTTTTATAGGCTTATCTTACAAAAATTAATCTATTTTACATAGTAAAAGAGACCACAGAGAACAGCTGAAAGAAAAGCAATCTGAAGCCATTTGATTTGTAAATGGAACAGATGAAAGGCTGTATGAGCTTCATGAGATCTCCTGGAGACATTTAATGGTGGCGTTGGTATTGAATTAAAAGTTCTCACGTGGGCCCTATGCAAGGTACTGTTTTGAAATGAAGTCCTTGGTTGCTAGACAGTAGTTTTCAAAGAACCAGGCTTAAATAGAAAATGAATAGAGGATCTGTTTTAATTTTAAATAAAATGAAGTTAGTAGTTTGAGCCACTTTTCTAGAAGTCCAAAATGACTGAATTCCTTAGCAAAATCTGTATCTGGTTGATTATTTCAATAAAAGCTCCTTTTCATTTAAAATGTACATTGAAACAGATGTATTCTTCAAAGATCTGGCAGTACCTTGCCGAATTAAATAACCTTATCCAGCAAGACCATTATAGGAAAGGCTGTCAGAAGTCAGTCGTTGTCTCTGGAGTGAGAGGGAGATGAACAAGATGAAATCTTGTTTTTGTGGTGCCACCATACTTCAAAATGCCTCAATCCCAGACATCCATAAAGATCCCTCTCTTACAATTTTAAGAAAATATTTTAAGACAATTTTTTCACTGGACTTTCAATGCATCAGGTTTACTAGTATCCATTTTCAATAAGGGTTGATTTATGTTCTTGGTCTATTGTGACTATTGTTGTAATACTTTTATTTTGCTGTTGCATTTAAGAAGTCGCAACTCACCTAGAGTCTTTTGAATTGAGTGGGTTGCCAAATTTATAATAAAAGGGATTACGGAATTAAAGAAGTGTAGAGTGCAAAGAAAGATGACCTTGATGGAAGATGCAAAGTCCATTGCCAAAGCAACAAGGGCTAAAAGATTTTTTTAAAATCCAGAACATCCAGATAATATTTGAAATTGGCTCAGACAGATTTCTCTTCAGTTCACAAGAATATAAGAAGGAGGAGAAGGTACAGCAACATCAGACTTGCAACAGTCAGCATCATAATCAATCTCAATAAAAAATAGCTTTAGCCTTCGTCTGGAGTTGATTTTATGATCTGTTCTATCTAATGGGGCTGAGAGTGAGTAAAATGTTTTTAGTGTTTTTGAAAGATTAATTTGCCAAGAAAATATATTAAATGTGTGGTTAGTAAATAAGGGATCTTGGAAGTCTTCTGGACAACCCTCTGTTCAAGCAGTTGACCATATACCATTTTAGACAAATGACTGTCCATTTTCTTCTTAAAAGCCTCCAGTGTTGAGCATCCACAACTTCTGAAGGCAAGCTGTTCAACTGGCTGATTGTTCTTAGTGTCAGGAAATTTCTCCTTAGTTCCAGGTTGCTTCTCTCTTTCTTCAGTTTCCTTCCATTGCTTGTTGTCTTGCCTTCTGATGCTTTGGAGAGTAGGTTGATCCCCTCTTCTTTGGGGCAGCCCCTTAATTATTGAAATGCTGCTATCATTTCATCCCTAGTTTTTCTTTTCATTAAACTAGACATATCCAATTCCTGCAACCATTCTTCATATGTTTTAGCCTTCGGCCTCCCAATCATCTTTGTTGCTCTTCTCTGAACTGTTTCCAGAAATTCTTTCCAGAGTTTCAAAATCTTTATAGCAATTACAACCTCTTTACAACATCTTTAAAGCTTTACAACATTTTTACAACATCACAGCATCTTTACAACATCTTTAAAGCTTTACAGCAGTTTAGGTTTGATTCTAAAAAGATGGTTTGGAGCTTGCAGAAGTGTAAACAGAAGAGATGTCTTCAGCTTTTTAAGAAAGCTGCCTTTTTTCCATTCAGGGCCAACCTTAAAAAAACACCACAAAGCAACTTTGGGGGAATTGAAACTGTAACAGTTCAGTCTTGGACAATAACTAAATTTTACCTGCACACATTGAACAGAGAACTGCCAAACATCATGTTTTGTTTTACAAATGAACAAATGTTGAGTTTGTCAAGAATCCCTAAACTTAAGTAGAACCACAATGTCTTAAGTGCTTCTAAGTACCGTTCTGAGCTGCACAAAAGTTGTTGGAGCCAAGGTTAAAGACAGTTACAATGATAGCACAAAATTACTGAACAGACCAACAGAAACATGTAATTGCAAAGCATGAAGAGAAAAATCAGCAGGGCGTTGATTAAGAACATTTGTACAATTAAATATTGGCATTGCACATAAATGATTTTTTACCCATTTTCAAGATGATGTTTCACAAAATCCTGATTTGCAGGCATTTTAAAAATATAGGAATATTTAGTACATGATATAAAGATGTGATAAACCAAATGAAGCCCAACATTTTTGCTATGGTTGATTCTACCTTTTTTTTCTTTTTGATGAATTTCTCATCGCACAAATCATAGTATTGTGGATATGAATACGGCAGAAATATTTCTAGTAATTTTCATATAGTCGCTTTCTATACACTTTTTCTATAGGTACTTGTCCTATTGCCCCCTAGAGCTACATTTTTTTGTTCAGATTTTATTCCATGTATTCACAGGAAAATGAGTTCTTCCCTCCCCAAATAATAAGCAAGAACAGGATCATTTTACATCTTTTATTTATTAAAAATAGGAGATGTTGTTGTAAAGTGGTGTGAGGAAGAGGTCACAAGACTAGGCGCTGCAAAATGTGAGTGCCTTTGAAGAGTAAACAGAACATCAGTTATTGTTTGAGAGGGTTTCTTGCCTGGTGAATTTAATCATTTTTATAATAAAACAGGACTCCTTTTTTCCCCTTCCTCTCTTTTCATCTACAGCCAGGTTTGTTCCTGACTCTTCTTTCCCTCTTTTCCCATCTCCTTCTTATCCCACCCTATTCTTACATTGCCTTTCTTTTTGCTATTCCTTTCGGAAAGAGGGAATGAGTATAGGTGTGGGTGTAGGATTACTTGCATATTTCTTTGTGACTAAATAGCTGGTGTGTGTGTGTGTGAGAGAGAGAGAGTATACGGTGTATTCAGATGGGAAGCATTGAATTTTATAAATGGGATCCACTGGTTTACTGGTGCTTCATAAAGCAATAACACTTAGACTTATGTAGCTCTTTACAGTGCTTTACAGCCCTCTCTGTAAAACTTCTTGCGGTTTACGAAGTCAGCATATTGCCCCCAACAATCTGGGTCCTCATTTTACCCACCTCGGAAGGATGGAAGGCGGAGTCAACCTTGAGCCTGGCGAGATTTGAACTGTTGCAGTCAGCTGGCAGTCAGCAGAAGTAGCCTGCAGTACTGCACTCTAACCACTGTGCCACCAAGGCTCATATAAATGTTTATGTCAGGGTTTTGTCATTTATGAGGGGGTTTTTTTTGTTTGTTTGTTTGTGGAGGAGGAGGAGACTGTGGCATACACATCTCCATATCTCTCTCTGTCTCTCTCTCTCCCTCTCTCTCTCTTTCTCATCTCTCTCTCTCTCTCTCTCATCTCTTTCTCTCATGTCTGTCTGTCTGTCTGTCTGACTAACTCTCTCCCCCCCCCCCATACATATAGTTATTGAATAGGAAATCCTCAGGTGTATGGGAAGTAGTGAGGAAGTAGATTTCCAGGAGGAAGGGGGGCATTCCAGAACACTAAGAGGCAACTCAGTTCAGATATAATGTGTGCGAGAAAGAGGGTGAAAACAACCCCTCCCTAATAGTTCACAGAATATATGATAGAAGCAGTTAATAGAATCTTCACTTTGGCAAGATTCTGTCTACAGGTGTCAAACAATAAAGAACTCAGCTTGTAAGGATCATCACATGGTATTCTTGGTTATTCTTGGGCCTGGTATCAGGATTGTTTTAATCTGGAACTGAACATTAGGTTGACAAGATTTGTTTTTGCTCCTGCATTTGGCAATAGGGTTTTTTTGTGCTTATAATTTCTTTTCTTTTTTCCTAGCCCTCCTTTGCTGTTGTGAAGGAGGTTACCTTAAATGTATACTTTTAAAGCTTCCATTTCCTGAACTGCCTTTCAGCATGTTTCTCTTTCTGAATATTATGTTCCAAAATCATTGTATTTATCTACACATTCTTTGCCACCAGGTATTTATTTGCCCCAACAATTGCATTGCAAAATAATAAGGCAAAATGTCGACAACCAAGTTTATCAAATGGAAGCACAGCAGACTAGCTAACAGAACGGAAAGATGGTTTAAATATAATCTTCGGACCACAATTTCATAGTACATAATGTAATAAAGTTACGTGTTTGATTTAAAAAAAAAATTGCCTGGAACTCATTATAACCTTAGTGAAATCTGACAGTTTCAGTTATTGTTGCTCTTCTGGGAGGGCAAACGTCCCAGACTATTATCTATCTTAGTGTTATGGGATCCTATAGCCATAAGCTGCTTATGTTTTTAAAACATCTATTCAGATTTGTTTCACTTTTTGTGCTCAGTCGAAACATCTTCTAATCCCAGCTAATAAGGATTTATCTGGACTTCAGCAATGCATGCAGACTACAAGCTTGGGGAAAGTAATCTCTGGCACCCATCCTGTTCGCTGATAATGGCTATGCCAACAAATCAGGAATAGAATGCTCCCTTTACCTCCAAATTTTAAATTGCAGCAAATACAGAAAAAAGATTTCAATTGACACCAGCTTGGTAAAGTTTAATCTTTTTAAAACACACATACACACACCCAAACCAAGTAATCTCTGTTTCATTCATGAGGTGGCATCATGTTCTATGTCAGAAATTGAGGAATTATATGTAAAGATGGCTTCTAGCCACAGGGCACTGATTTGGCAAAAAAACAGGGGAAGAATCCAAGGTAAAACCATCCCTTAAACAGCCTGGGGAGCAATCTTAACCATTGTCCCAAAGGTGCTTTTTCAGGAGGCAACTGGACTTTCTTGTTTTTTCTTTTGAAGACATTTCATTTCTTATCCAAGAAGCTCCTTCAATTCTGACAGGACAGCGGGGAATGGAAGGATTGTCCTCTCAGAACTGAAGAAGCTTCTTGGATGAGAAGCAAAACATCTTCAAAAGAAAAAAACAAGAAAGACCAGTTGCCTCCTGAAAAAGCACCTTTGGGACAACCATAACCAAATTTACTAAAATAACTCAGTCTTTTCCAAACAAAGGCTTTTAATAAACTTTCTTAATAGCCTACAAGAAACCAAAGATAAAGTAATCACAATCTTACTAAGGTTGGCAAAAAGCCCAGAAGCAAATTGCAGAGAATCCAGACGCGAAGGAGAATGAACTAAAGTTGTTCCCTACAAATTTCTTCAGTCGGCGTTCCTCCTTAAATAGGCTAAGGGAGTGGCCAATTAGCCCCAAGCCTTACTCTCAAGGAGACCTCCTCCTGAGGAGCCACTCCTGCCTTTTGGCAACTCTGCGCACCCATACATCAAGAAGAGGCTCCTCGTCTTCGTCCTCTTCACTTAAAGGAGCTTCTGGAGCTTCTGACAGCCCTGGCTGAATCCCTGCCTCTGGCACCACATCTTTTCCAGCCTCCTCATTGTCTGATTCGAGTGCCAGTTGCATAGGCTGCTGGCGCATCACCACACCAGCCTCCTCGCTGTCAGAATCAGCTACAATCTGCACAGGCTGCTGATGGACCACAACACCTGGATGACTGAGAATCTCTACAGAATCTTAACCATCATGCACAACATTGTGTCCCATCATCTGCAACCCCATGTAGACTTCATGCAAAAAACTGTTCTAGGTGTAATGGTCTAGAAAAAGCCTCTGTTCAAAAACCTAGAGTCAGCTAGATCAGGGGAAAAAAATTATTGGATGGAATATCCTCCAGATAGTTGTGGTTGCAGTTTTAATAACTGCAATGAGCATGCCTTATGGAAAGAAATTTTGATATTTTTACATTAAAAAAATATTTTGGAATTCCAAATTGTTGTAGAGAAATATTAGACTACATAAACCAATAATGTGATTCTGAGTAAGAGGTAATTGCCCTTTTAGTCTTTGGAAGTAAGACTACAGAGAATTCATGAGGATGCCCTTGATTCATGACAACTCTATGTGCTCACCATCTCAATCTGCTTCCAGAGACAAACTCATAGCTCTCGCAAGGACGGTAATTTCCTTGATACAGGCCATCCATTGTCTTTGTGCCTTCTATTGCCTTCAGCCTTGCAAAGCACAGCCATTGTTTCAATCACCTGCATGCCCAAAGTATGCACCTTTCAGCTTGCGGTCCATCACCTCAAGGAAGCAGACAGCCTTTATTATTGCCCATAATTTCTCTTGTTTTCTCCATTATCCCTCTTATGTTAGCTATATGATCTTATGACCCTCTGCCTGATAAGAAACCTGTCTTTTGAAGGGGGGGGGGGACATTCTCCATGTCCCATTTTTAGAGGGAACCACACGATCTTCTTATTTGAACAGTGCTAGGGACAGACCGCAAGATTGTGCCCATCAAAGGAAGGTACAAACAAACTTTATATGGTTGTCTAATAAATACTGACCTGTAATGATACCCAATGCCAATCATAACACAGTTTTTCTGTTCATTATGAAATAACCAGAATAAATAGACATCAGCAATAGTCAGTTTTTGAAATCAGTTATACTTCCCAGTTCCCATTTAAAAATACAAGAACTGTTTTCAAATAACTCATGAACCAGCATTGGCCAATGCCTAAATAAACTATTATCAGGAGGCATATTTGGATTCAGGGGCCTAGGTGGTCGGGAGGTTTGAGTTCAGGTATTTGTTTTACTCCTTCACTTTCTCCACGTTTGACTCTTCTTCTTCGTAAAACTTTTCTTGGGTGAGATATTCATACAATGGGCTTAGAAAAATATGCATTCTCTACCATCTCCTTTCTTCAGAATTGGGATATATGTACCAATCTTTTCCAATCTCAAGGCCCCAGCCTTATTTCATATTCATTGATACCGAGGGGTCTTGTCCTACTGCTTCGAACAGTTTAATGGGTAATTCATCTGCTTTCCTATTTGATAGCTGGTTGATTGCTGGTCATACCTTCCTTTTGAATGAAATTGCTTCCTGAGCATATTCTCTCTCTGTGTGTATGTTCCGTCATGCATTAATAAAGAGTTTCAGTGCAGTGTTTTCATTTGACTTTACGCTTTCACAACATCTCTTTATCACTTCCATAGCAACGTTGATTCTTTTTTTTTTTAAAAAAAGGGAAACCATATGAAATTGTTCCTTAAACTATAAAATTGGCATTAAGTCCTCCAGAGTAAATCTTCCTGGCATCAGCTATTGTCTTCGGATTTCTAAGCATAACATGTTTGCTTGGTACCAATAATTCATGGTCTGTTCTACCTGGAGTTTTCTTGGCTGATTGCAATAGACTTCTCCATCTCCTGTTTCCTAATATGTGTTCATTTTGATTCTAGTATTATGCATAATGGCATTTATGCTGCAGGTATTTGCAATAAACAAATAATTCTCTTCACAAAACTCTATTAGGCTATCTCCTGCATTAATGCATTGATCCAACCTAATTTCTTCTATAATTCTGAATTGCCCTATTTCTTCAGTTTTTGTATTCTGGTCACTCATTAGTAGCAGCATCCTGTCTTGATACTGCATTTAGCAAGTACGGGTAGTCCTCGACTTATGACTAGAATCGAGCCCAAAATTTCTGTTGCTAAGTGAAACAGTTGTTATGCGAATTTTATGGTCTTTATTATCTTTCTTGCCACAGTTGTTATGTGAATCCCTGCAGTTGTTAAGTTAGTAACACGGTTGTTAAGTGACTCTGGTTTCCCCATTGACTTTTGCTTGTCCAAAGGTCTCAAAATATGATCACATGACCCAGGGACACTGCAACCATCACAAATATGAGTCAGTTGCCAAGCATCCGATTTTTAATCATATGACCACGGGAATGCTGCAATGGTCATAAGTGTGAAAACTAATCATAGGTCACTTTTTTCAGTGCCATTGTAACTTTGAACAATCAGTAAATGAACTACTGCAAGTCGAGGGCTACCTGTTTTACAATTTGCCACAGAATTTTTCACTCACTTTTTCCCTCAGGAAAAATGATTCCTTCTGACTTAGATGGTGGCAGGTGGAGAGTTGCATCATCTGCCCCCCCACCCCCAAATTCTTCTGAATGCTTCATCTCCATAGACTTTTCCTTGCAATAATACAGATGTAATTTGCCATTATCTTCTTCCAGATTCAGCTTTTTCCTCACAACTGCCGAGATGCCACCTCTGGCCCTATTCCCACTATAGATTATTCCTAACATCAATCCTCCTTCTACATTGGGTCTTACCAGCAAGTTTGGCCCTGTTGGTGTTGTGGTCCGTCGGCAGCCTGCGAAGCTGGCAGCAGAGTCAGACAATGAGGAGGTTGTGGAGGAACATGGGCCAGTCCTGGAGTCCGGGGAAAAGTTCAGACGAGGGCTCTGCATCGGAGGCAGAGAGGGTGCCAGGGCCATCTGGGAGTTATGCGCTGCCTCCAGAACCTCCGGAATCTGACATCAGTGAGGCAGAAGAACAGTATGAGCCTGTTCCTAGTGTGCACATGTGCAGAGCTGCCAGAAGGCAAGAACAATTAAGAAAAGAAAGGGTGACTCGGGAGTACGGCTTGGAGATGATTAGCCCCTCCCATAAGACATAAAAGAGGAGCAAATGGACGTGAGCCTTTGCAGGAAGCAATTAGTTCATATAGTCAATTCAAGCTCTGAGAAGTCTGTTTGACTCTGTGCTCCATTTGGCCTTGCAAAACTAATTGACAATTAGGTCTCTGGCAGCGTTTCAAGGGAGATAAAGGTGGGTGCTTATCAATGTTACCCTGAAAGACGGTGTCAACTCGAGTAGGCACCTGTCAGAATCTTCACAGACTGTGAATCATTACGGGCTGTGAATGACCATAATTCACAGCCATCTCAATAAAAGAAGTTTTTTGGGACTAAAATTGTGATTTATGCTTTCTCAGGAAGCCTAGGTCAGAACACTGTGAGGAACTCCTAACCTCACCAGCAGGATTCTTACTGTATGTCTTGAAGCCACTGAGCTCCCACCACAACCCCCAACAGAGAGCTCATACAAGGGTATTTATTGATTTAAAACACTGATATGTTCAGTCAAAGGATAAAAACAATACATACAAATAGTGAAGTAAAAAATGTAACACCAGAAAGAGAAAGACAACGTGCTAAGATAAACTTTCTGATGCAACCCACAACACACTCCTTCTGTGACAATCTCAATTGTTTGTTTGTTTTCCATCGTTATTATTTTTACAAATAATTGTAAAATAATTCAAGGCAACAAACATATTAGAACTGCAGAAAAAACAATTGCTACCAACCTGCCTTCCATTGAGGACCTGTATACTGCATGAGTCAAAAAGAGGACTGTGAAAATATTTACAGACCCCTCACATTCTGGACATAAACTGTTTCAACTCCTACCTTCAAAACGACGCTATAGAGCACTGCACACCAGAACAACTTGACACAAGAACAGTTTTTTCCCATATGCCATCAATCTGCTAAACAAATAATTCCCTCAACACTGTCAAACTATTCACTAATATTCTATTCACAAACTATTCACTACTATTAATTTTCTCATCGTCCCACCACCCATCTCCATCCACTTATGACTGTATGACTGTAACTTTGTTGCTTGTATCCTTACGATTTATATTGATATTGTTTCCTGATTGCTTATTTATACCCTATGACTATCATTAAGTGTTGTACCTTATGATTCTTGTTGGACATATCTTTTCTTTAATATACGCTGAGAGCATATGCACAAGACAAATTCCTTGTGTTTCCAATCATACTTGGCCAATAAAAAATTCTATTCTATTCCATGCTATATCCGGTAGAGTTTCCTTCTCCTATTTTCCTCATAATAACAACTCTGTGAAGTGAGTTGGCCTGAGAAAGCATGACTGGCTCAGATTCCCCTAGCTGGCTTTCATGGCTAATGTGGGACTTGAATTCATAGTCTCCCACTTCCCCAGACTGTTGCCTTAACTGCTAGACCAGAACCTTGTGCTTTTTGGAAGGTTGCAAGGGTCGGGGTCTGCTCCATCTCAAGGGGAAAGCTGTTCCATAGGGCAGGGATGCAATGGAAGAGTCATGTTTCCCAGATCCCATAAGATAGCAGCATGTAAGGAAAAGGACTTGGAGCATGCCTACTCTATCCAATTTAGTGGGACAAGCTGATGTTTTTAGGGAGTGATGATTCTTCAAGTACTGAAGAATACTAGTAATCCCTCTGGCAAAATGAGTAACTCATTAACCCACTTGAGTTTAGGTGCAGGAGTGTCAATCCGGCAACCCATGGGCCACATGCATCACAAACAGGCCATGCCCACCCAAGCTCTGCGCAGGGGAAGAATGTCGTGATACATCACGTGACGGCAACGTGATGCCGTGAGTTTGACACCCGTGGTTTAAGGTGTTGCATGGGAAGTCCTGTGTTGTTAAAGACTATCTATCTGTATCTGTATCCACCATAAATGAGAGACCTTCTATCCCTAGCACTTAGGGGGACTAGTAGTTAAAAGTGACGGAGGGAGGGAGTTTCAGACTTGCAAGATTTTGTTAACAGAGTACAATAAAGTGGATGTAGCTCATCTAGTGGTGTTTCCTGTCTAGTTTCCCAGAGAAAGTCAACATCAATCTTGTAAGTCTGAAAGGACAAACTTCCTTCTGCCACTTTTAACTAAACCCTTTTAGCTGCTAAACCCATTAAGGGTAGCTCTTTCCTATATTTCTTTCTTTGACTGTTAAATGATTGTGGATTCTCGCCTCTCTTGCCTAATGGTTTCCTAGGCAGCATCTCCTCTCCCCTCTCCTCTGGGTTATCCATGCATTCCATTAAGTTTTCCTTGCTTTCCGAATGGAAGAGTTATTGAGAAACAATCTCTCCTACCCCTCTCCCTCCCATGTGACTAGGAAATCTTAGTGGCAGCTTAAATCAGGATTAGGAAATTTATATAGGTACAAACATATACACAGGTGGGAAAGGATCCTCGCTTACCCACCCAGACACACAATTTCTCACAGCCTTGTGGGGACACAGGAATCAACCACCCTTCCCCTTGCATTTTACAGTGCATACAGCAGAGCCTCCTCCTCAAGTGAGGCTGGCTAAAAATACCCAGACTTAGTATATAAGACCCATGGTGGCACAGTGGTTAGAATGCAGTACTGCAGGCTAACTCTGCCCACTGCCAGGAGTTTTCCTGATTGGCTCAAGATTGACTCAGCCTTCTATTCTTCCGAGGTCAGTAAAATGAGGACCCAGATTGTTAGGGGAAATATGCTGATTTGCAAACCACGTAGAGAGGGTCTTAAAGCATTATGAAGTGATATATAAGTATAAGTGCTATTGCTGTTGCTATAGCTGTTGCTATACAGGCAGGAATTTATCAATGGACAGAAACATACCACAATCAGCAAGAAGCAGATTAAGAAAAACAACAGACAACAATGATGTTGTCAGCCTGATGTTCCCTTTTCTAGTTCGTACTTATACTTAGTTAAGATTATTGTCAAATCTCTCATTCCCTATTACTCACTCCTGCTGAGTTAGATGGCAGGAATCTATGATCAACTCCCATGAGCAACTCCCATAAATTCAGACCAATAGAGGTGTAGTGTACTGAGCCTGCTCCATGAGTTGGCCCCCTGTTGGTATTGTTCGTAACGTTCTGTTCTCCTATTGGTTAGCCGCCTGACAGCCAGTATATAAGAGCTGTCAGGCTGAGTTCGCGCATTCCTCGCCTGAGGCAGATTGTGTTCAGAGTTGTTGTAATCATTAAAGGTGTTACCTCAGGACTGAGTTTCGCCCTCTTAGTTCTACAAGTGGATATTTATCAGTTCTGGACTCAATCCTTTAGCGTACTCCCAACTATCTTGATTCCAGTCATATATCTCTAACTGAGCTCAGGATTAGAGAGAATAAAAGGACAAAGGCAGGGACCACAAACCTGTAAATGTGGCAGAGGTGCATCTAACTTTGGAAACTCCCCAGATTTTTTGGCTTTCCAATGCTACTCACTAGATCAGGCTGTTGTCGGAAATTGCCCACTTAAATATAGAATCAAAGTGTTTGGAGATAAACACAACAAAGTCTTTTTTATTGACATGTACAACTACAATCACTGGGCTTCTCACCAAAGGAAAACAGAACAACCCTAAGCGCACAAGTTTACAGTTTATATACTCTCTGAAAATTATACATAGGAATTACAAAAACAGGACAAGTTATAATTTGGCCTGTAACAAGAAGAGAAAATTTGTATCAGATAATAAAAAGGAAGGGGGTATGATGGAATATGCACCTAAAGAATGAGGGTGGATCCTGGCAGGAGCATTGTGGTTTTTCAGGGAGGAGGGGTATATTCCAGAGAGAAGCCCAAATTAAGAGACTGCACAGTCTAAATCTGGATAGGGAAAGAGGTAGAGGTTCAGGGTAACCAATCCCTAGAATATCTCAGAATATATCTATTAGATTAAAAGGTTATAGCTTTAGCAAGGCAAGAATCTTTCTATTAGGAATACTGTAAGCAAATAAAGAATTGGACTTGATTGTTTTTCACTGTCATCTTTGGACTTGAGTCTTGACAGGAGATAAATGATGGAGGCTGTACCATTCCTGTGAACGTGAGTTCATGGGAATGTTCTAAAAGGTGAGAATCTAACCAGGAGAACAGTTAATGAAACAGGTTTGTTTTGTGAATAGGTTTAAATGGGGGGGGGGACCATTGCGGGGGTAGGCAAAGCATAGCATCTTTGCTAACCAAAGCCTTCCAGGAAGAGTTAGAGTAACATGATCTGTTGTGCTTACTTGAGACCAACTATCTCAAGTGAGCAATCTCTTGGAGAAAGAGCAAGCAGAGTAATAGCTAAAGAGAGGGCACAGAATAAACCCTTACTTTCTGTACTCCATTATTCCTCTGCATTCAGTAGGAGATTTTGTTCCATTTGTCATAGCCAGGAAATCAACAAAGTCTCCCTTATACAGTAGGCTCTGTTTTGGCATTCTGTCTCTCTATATGTTGTATAGTCTGTTTTTTTCAGCCCCACAGTCACATTCGCTCCCATTGCGAACCGGTAGTAAAGTCCTTGTCTACGTACCTGAGCTTAATTCTATTATGAGCCTAAATGGGTCTTTCAGGAGGGGCAGCAGAGCTGGGGAAGTCCATTGCTAGGGAGATGGAATGTTGAGACAATGGGGGGGGGGGTCCCTGACTGAGGATGGAATCTTGAGATTTTTCATCTTGTTAAAAGGTAAAGGTTTTCCTGACCAGTTGTGTTTGATTGGAGGGGTGGGGGTGCTCATCTCTGTTTCCTAGCCAAGGGAGCCAGCTTTGCCCAAAGATGCTTCCGTGGCCATGTGGCCAGCATGACTATATGCCGAGGTGCACACACCGCTGTTATTTTCCCTCCAAAATGGTACCTATTTATCTACTCACATTTGCATGCTTTCAAACTGCTAATTTACATAAATGACCTTTGCGATCATATTATAAGCAGCTGCGTCCTCTTCGCTGATGACGTAAAACTATTTAACACCACAGACAATACTGCTGCCCTACAAAGCGACCTTGACTATCTGTCAGAATGGTCAAACAATTGGCAATTCCCAAATATCAACCAACAAATGCTTTGTCTTACATATTGGCAATAAAAATCAGAACACCAAATACAACCTGGGCAGATATGACCTCGTAGATGACCCTCATTTTGTCAAGGACCTAGGAGTACTCATCTCAAAAGATCTAAGCCCCAGAGCTCACTGTAACAGCATTGCCAAAAAGGCATTAAGAGTTGTTAACCTAATTTTGCGAAGCTTCTTCTCCGGTGACATTGTACTGCAAACTAGGGCATACAAAACCTTTGCCAGACCAATTCTCGAATACAGCTCGTCTGCCTGGAATCCACACTGTATATTGGACATTAATACAATTGAGCGAGTCCAGAGGTATTTCACGAGAAGAGTACTCCACTCCTCTGCCCACTCCTTATGCCACCAGGCTTGAAATTTTGGGCTTGAACAATCTGGAACTGTGCCGCCTGCAGTCTAACCTAAGCGTAGTACATGTTGTCTGCTACAACGTCCTACCTGTCAATGACTACTTCAGCTTCAACCGCAATGATACACGGGCAAACAATAAAGGTAAGTAGAATCCACCCCTGACTGGTATCATGTTATCCCTATATCATACAGGGCTGGTCAAATCCAAATCTCAGCTTGCAAGACAAACTTCAACATTATGGGAGTCAATATCCAATGTTGTTTCCACATATCTTGTATGTGTTTATACATATATTTGTAATATTTCAGATCTTATATTTCATATTTTGTATTTTTATCTCCTGCATTTTTACCAAAATGTGATGTGTATGTGCCACATGATCAATTATAAATAATAATAGTAGCAGATGTGGTGTTGAAAAGTCAATATCTTTGGATTTGGACCTCTAATTTTAAGCATCTTGTCTCCTCCAGGCTTTGTTATTCTACTCCTTTTTCTTTAAAAATAAAATGCCCTGCTTATATAAATCATATAGATCCCTTTAGCATTTTATAATCTTTTCCTGATGTCTTAATCTTCCATGGACTTTCAATTACTCTGAGAAACAGCAGCAGAGATGCAATGAAATGCCAAACCACTCTTCTAATAATGCATGCTACTTCTAAAGTAAGGATGGAAAATCGTGTAATTTCTTTTGCATATGGATGAGCGCAGTTAACAATGGGAGCAAAGCTAAACGACAACAGAGAAAATTCTACCAAAGCCTAATGAATCATTTGGATCTTGAAATATCTTGTTTCATAGTAGTAAACTACAGACATTTGACTTGTGGTTAATTTGGTTTTAACCGGCTTTTTTAAATTGAAGTAAGCCAATTGCAATTTTTTATTTACTATTTCCTTCCTAATTAACTTGCACCATACACCATAAAGCCAATTGTCATAGACTATCTCATGCTGATAATAACAATGCCTATTCAATTTTGTTGAAGGCTTCTCTTCTGCCTGGTGACATTGTCATTGCAGCACTACCAATGCTGAGAACACTAGGCACTCTTGGAAAACTTTTTTTCCAGAATGTACCATATTTTTCAGACTATAAGGCACACTGGGGTATAAGATGCATCAAGATTTTGAAGATGAAAACAAGAAAAAAAGTTTTTGCCCTCCCTAGCCCCCACAAGCACTCTGCAGGCCTCTCAAATCCTCTGCACATCCTGTTTTTGTGAAAAACGCGCCTGTTTTGGGAGAATATGGGACATGCGGGGCAGGGTTTTGGGAGGCCAACAATCAGGGGTGAAAACCAGCAGGTTCCGACAGGTTCTGGAGAACCAGTAGTGGAAATTTTGAGCAGTTCAGAGAACCGGTAGCAGAGAACCGGCAAATACAGTACCACCTCTGTCTGGCCCCAGAGTGATGTGGGAATGGGGATTTTGCAGTATCCTTCCCCAGGAGTGGTGTGGGAAGGGAGATTTTGCAGTATCCTTCCCCTGGAGTGGGGTGGAAATGGAGGTTTTGCAGTATCCTTCCCCTGCCATGCCCACCAAGCCACACCATGCCCACCAAGCCACGCCATGCCCACCAAGCCATGCCCACAGAACCAGCAGCAAAAAAAAAAAAATGGATTTCACCACTGCCAAGAATGATTGTATTTGGTGTATAAGATGCACCAACATTTCCACCCTCTTTTGAGGGGGGGGGAGTGCATCTTATACTCCAAAAAGTATGGTATTTCCTTCAGTGACAGAGGCTCTGGAAAGTGTAAGTTCTTGCAACTTTGCAGCAGTGCTGATTCAAAGGGCACCCTTGGAAAATTGCAGATCCCAGAGACTCTAATGACTCTCATAATGGTTTTGCCATCTTTAAAGCATTGGTAGGGAGATCTGCAATGGAATTCTTTTATCCCCACTTCCATTTCCTGGCTATATACTTGAGGAGCTGGATCTAGTTTTTGATCTAGTTCAATTCTAATCAAACTTTCAATAGGAGGATGGAGTTGTGGAAAAGTTGTAGTTTTTTTCAGTTTGAGATAATCCAATGATTTCCTCCCTGATTTCCTTTTAAAGCAGGCCTCTGGACTGAATAGTGGACTAGGTGGAGCTAAATATATATTGAATAATAAAAATTGTTTATATTTACAGATAAGATTTCCCTACCAACTTGTTATGGTTAGTCTTTTCAACTTTAAATACATGCTTTTAGAGTCATTTATATATGCTTAGTAGATTGTCAACAATTGTCACCTCTATAGATCATCTAATGATTGACAGCCTTTGATTACATCACTTACCATGTTTCTCCAAAAAGACGACCCACCTTGAAAAGAAGCCCTGTTACATTTTTGAGCACATGCGATCAAATTAAGCCCCACCCACAAAATTAGCCCTAATTAAGACCCAGCCCACCCCAGGGTGCAGGGGGTAGGACAAGGCACACAGGTAAAAAATAATCTAGGGTGGGGATGAGGGTGGAACTTCCCTGTTTACCAGTCCTCGAACACCCTGGCACCTGCCTCCTGTTCTTCTGCGTCCGCTTGCCGCCACTTGCATGCATTACTTTGGCCTCCATTTCTCCTTCAGATGCCTGCCAGAAGGCATCTGCAGCCGATAACAGAGCTCTGGATTGATCCAAAGGGTTACTTGACTTCCGTGCTAGGAAAAACAATTTATGATTTTTGCCAGCTAGAGCTGAAGTGTTATCTTATCTCGGGACTCTGGGCTAAAGTTAATTAAATAGCAGTTCAATACCATAAATCTATTGGCTAATACAGAGGTGGATTCTAAATTTTTTTACAACCAGTTCCATGGGTGTGGCTTATTTTGTGGGCGTGGCTTGGTGGGGGGGGTAATGTGACTGGGTGGGAATGGTCAATTGTTTTTTTACTTTTAAAAGCATTTTTTCTATAACCTTAAGAGGTTGCAGAAAAAAATTCTTTTAAAAGCCTCTGACGATCACAGCTGAGCTGTGTGATCATCAGAGGCTTTTTTTTTAACTTTTAAAAGCATTTTTTCGACCGAAGAGGTTGTAGAAAAAATGCTTATAAAAGTAAAAAAAAAAGCCTTTGATGAGGTGGGTGGGGTAAGCGAGCGGCGCCAGGCCAGGGACCGGTTTGGGGGCATGGCCAGCCAATGTTATTACTGGTTCTCCAAACTACTACAAATTTTTACTACCGGTTCTTGCGAACCGTTGCGAACCGGGAGCAACCCACCACTGGGCTAATGGTACAGTCATTCATAAAGTCTAAATTCAGAAGGAATAGAATTCCCACCAATACCCAAAATTCATGGGGCACAATAATATTTGTAAATTTGCATGGTTGAAAGCAAGGTACAAGGAGAGAAGAGATACCTGCAAACCTCTTTGCCAATTTTTCTGTATATACTTCTACCAAGACAGTTGTCAATTGCACAAATCTGTGAGGGAATCACTCTCCTTTCCAAGTTTGCTACTTCCATTGCAAACTTAAACATTTTTAAGTTTTTAGGTTTAAGATTTTAAGAGGATAGACTGAAACAGATCTATATTTTTTATTTGTGCCTTCTCCAATACTAGCCATCCATCATTTTTGTGCACAGTAACATGTCATTGTTCTCTTGCTCTTGCCCCATGGCTAATGGACTTCCCATCCATGCTTGGAAGCTTCAAAATGCTATTTTTATCCTAAGACGTTTTATGCCCTTCTGAATGGATGGTCTGCAGCATTTTCTTCTGATCTAATGACAGTCCCAGTTCCAATTGGTTATAGTACCTGCTATTCCCCTCCTCTCTTTGTCTGGTTGCTGCCCCATGCAGACATTTCATCCTGGATTAATGGTTTTCCATGTTGCCTGCTAGTCAGCAGTTGCCTTTCATTTGCTATCTTGCAGTTGATCCAACAATTCTCCATTAATTTGATTATGATATAATGTCTGGAAGAATCTGTGTTGTGTCAAATCATAGAAATTGGAATGGGGATATGAAGGCATATATGTAAGCAAACATCTAGGAAACCAAAGGAAAAGATCAGGAATTACCGTAGAGAGAGCAATCCCTATCTGGAAACAACAGATTGGAGATCTGTTATATTATGTTATGGGAGCTATTATGGCTTGGCTGATGAGAAGAAAAAGAAACAAGATGAGATCATTCAGTGCCTGCAGAGGCCAGAGTATGGACTGAGGATCAACCTAGTCATCTGCAAACTCACCTGCAAAGTAAACTGGATTTTTTTAAAAATTCGCTTCAGGATGTCAAGAGCAGCATGGAAGATCAAGCAGTTCAGACTGCAGTTCAAAATTGCCCTCAGTGGCAATTCTGGCCATCTTTCTTCTTCCATCATATACCCATAATGTGAGAAAAGATCTCAGTTAAATTGTGTACCAAGAAATCCATAGATTAGCTCTTATCTCAATACATAATCTTCTTCTCTTTTAGGGAAGACTGCAAATGCTTCTATTTTCAACATGGCCTAAACAATACAGATTGTCGTGAGATTTACTGAGATAATATCAATGAAAGTCTCTTGGAGGCGAAATAGCTCGTACAATGTACCTTCAGATATTATGTTCCTTGATGTTGACATCTCAAAGATAGCACGTTTGGCTTCCAACGATATTTCTGTGAACTTCCAAGCAAGATCTTTGCTTTATAACCTCCATCAACTTCTCAATTCATGCCTTTCCACAGTTTCATTCTTTCATCCAGGGTTTGTTCAGTAGCACCCATGTCTTTAAGAGCATTCATGGTTAGCCAGTATGGCTCCCTCAAAATGTCATCTCCAAGACTGCATTAAACTCTTGTCTGGAGCAAAGCGCCTTGTAAAGTGAGGCTGAACCCCCCCCCCCTAAAATAGACAAATAAAGACAACTAAAAATCCAAAAGCCAAAATCCAGTTTTTAAAAATGCCCTTAAGGAAACATTGCAGTCATGACGATTTCTTGCTAATTGTCTTGCTTTTCTAAAATTATCTTTTTCCCAGATTGTGTGCAGTTCAGGGAAAGAGTGTCTTGCAGAGAGCAGCAAGCTGCTTAGCCTGAATCCAAATTGGAGAGAAATTTAAGAGAAACAGGAATAGAAGTTAATTCATGTGGAGCACACGAACAGACCGAGTCACTTTCTTCTGGTCAATGTCTCTATATCACAACAGACTGTAGCACTGATCAACCCAATCCTTGGGGTAATAAGTGACATCATTATGTGTTAGGTCACCTGATACTGTGGGAAATCATATTTTTCATTAATCAGAACTCAAACAACTAGGTGGGATCTGAACTGTTCAAATAGATCTAGGACATGATGTTTTCAGATGTAAAATGGTTTTCAGCTTCATCAAGTTTGGACAATATTATTAGAAATTGTTACCAAAAAAACCCATCTATTGAAGGAAAGACATGCAGCCACAAGTATCCTCACTTTGCTCCTTTCCCTATTTCTTTTAAGGGCCCCTACCTTTATCTTTTGCAACAAGCTAGTACTTTAAAAATGATTCAGCTGATGAGAAAGTTGTAGGGGCAACAAAGATGTCAGCCTTTCAAGGCTGCCATAAAGAGGAGGAGATGAGGCTTGAACTTTTACCTACTTATTCTTTTTGTAGATAGTGTTGCTTGGATATGGGATGGGAGGGGGGAATTCCTGGGGTTGGAGGCAGGAGCTGAGAAGATTGAGCTGGAAGATGGCCAATAAGAAGTTGAGGTTTGGGGGAACGGAAGGGGAAGGTTTTGGGGTCAGAGGGTTAGTATTGGCTACGACGAAGTGGGGACCAGATCTGTCATTCTCAATAAATGAAATATTTCAGCAAAGACTAATTGATTGGGAGTGAAATTTATTTGAGATGACATCGGAACCTGACAAAAGAAGGGGTGTTATAAATGATCCAAGATACCATCTGTGACCATAGGAAAGCAAGCACCAATTTAGACCAATAGAAGTTCAATCATTCTAAGATAGTGAGAAATGGGAAGGAGTCTATTTGGGTAAGTATCTGGAAATAACTTAACATCATGATTCCCTTGGAAAAGGGAATATGTACTCAAGAACAAATTGCCTGACAGTAAATTCCACCATAGAAGGATTTATTTGGAGGCAAAATCTGCAAAAGGGTTCAGGCCAAGTTGGAAGATAAAAGGAAGATGGAATCAGAAGGTTCACTGGAAGACTTCTGAATTGGGTCATCCATCTCCAAAAACCCTAACTTGTGCCCCTCATCTTGGGATGAAGTATGATGTATAAGAGTGAGTGAATGAGAATAAATGGGAATTGATTATTGAAATAGTTTAAACAAAGCAATTAATATTATTTAAACCGTGTGCCTATGATCTTGTAATGGCCTGAGGTGTGGCACAAAAGCAACACATCCAGAGAACAGGTCTAACTCCCCTTTATTGCTCCAACTTTGCCCCCAAATGTCCCCGTGTTTACTACAGGTCCTGGAGCAAAGCTCTCACACACAGCAGCCTCTGGCTGCGAGTAGTCCAGTAAGCAAGGTTAGCCAAACAGCAACCAGGGCCAACAGTCCAGTAAGCCAGGTTTAGCCAAACAGTAACCAGAGCAAGAAGTTCAGTGAAGCAAGCAAACTGGGCAAGCCCCACAAAACAAGAGCACAGTAATCTCCAGGCGTCAGCAAGAGCACATGAGGCTCCACGGATTCAATACTTGTTCTCAACAAATGCCCTTCTCATTGTCACCTCCTTACATCTCAGTCCCCAGGTGTGCCTTGTGAAGGGGGTCGGGGCATCCTCCTCCCTTGTAGCCAGCTCAGTCTGTATTGGTCTCGCATTCTCTCTTCTCTCCATGCTCTAGGATCAGGAGGGGGTGTTCTTTGTTTTTCATCTGAGCTCTGTCTCTCCTGCTCCTCCCTGTCTGCAAGCCTTTATAATCCTGAAAAGCCTTGCCTGGACTGACTCTGCCCTTCCCCAATTTCCTTCAAGGCCAACAGAGCCACCCTCTCAATCTCTGTTGGCTCTTGTTCCAGCTATCTTCCCCTGCAGAGTCAGACTCCGATGGGGGCATGACAGATCTCCAATTTATTGTTGTATAAGATCCCAAATCTTTGTTCCTGGGAGCAGCTATCTACTAAAGTAAAAAGGCAAGAATGCCAGGTTAGAAATTCTGTAACAAAAATGAGTGGAAGAAGGGAAAAAAAGAGGAAACATAGGTGGAAATCAAATCAAGCGATGGATGAAAAAGTTGAAAAATGTAATACAAGAACACTTTGATGGTGATGTGGCATGGAACATTAACAGTGATCTGAAGGAAACTGACTACCTGGATCCTTACCAATCTGGTTTCAGGCACGGTCACAGCACGGAAACAGCATTGGTCGCCCTACTGAATGATCTCTGGCGGGCCTGTGATGGGGGTTACTCCTCCATCCTGGTCCTTCTTGACCTCTCAGCAGCTTTCGATACCATCAACCATGGTATCCTACTGCAGCGACTCGGGAGGTTGGGGATAGGAGGCATTGTTTTGTAGTGGTTCTCCTCCTATCTCTCACGCTGCTTGCAGTTTGTATCGGCGGGGGTCAGAGATCTTCCCAGAGACCCCTCACTTGTGGGGTGCCTCAGGGATTGGTTCTCTCCCCCCTGCTCTTTAATATCTACATGAAGCCGCTGGGTGAGATCATTCGTGGTTTGGGGTGAGGTATCACCAATATGCGGATGATACCCAGCTTTATATCTCCACCCCGGATCACCCTAGGGATGCCCCTTCCATAATGTCCCGTTGCCTGGAGGTGGTGCGGGCTTGGATGGGTAGGAACAGGCTCAGACTCAACCCATCCAAGACTGAGTGGCTGTGGATGCCGGCATCTCGGGATCTAGAGGTACCATCTTTAGTGATAGGAGGGGAGACTCTTACCCCTTCTGCTAGGGTTCGCAATCTGGGTGCCCTCCTGGATTCTCGGCTGTCCATGGATGACCATCTGACAGCCGTAACCAGGGGGGCCTTTGCACAAGTATGTCTTGTGTGCCAGTTGCGCCCTTTTCTAGACCGAGATGCCCTCGCCACGATCACCCACACCCTTGTTACTTCTCGGTTGGATTACTGCAATGCCCTCTACATGGGGCTGCCTTTGGGATGCATCCGGAGGCTCCACCTGATCCAGAATGCGGCCGCGCGGATAGTTACGGGAGTTCCTCGTTACTCCCATGCAACATCTCTCCTGCATGAGCTGCACTGGCTACCGGTTGCTCTCTGGGTCCATTTCAAGGTGCTGTGCTTACCTATAAAGCCCTACATGGCTTAGGCCCGGGGTACTTGCAGGACCATCTTCTGCCTTCCTCCCACCGTCCCGTCCACTCCCACAGATCAGGTCTCCTCAGGGTGCCGTTGGGCAAACAATGTCAACTGGTGGCCCCCAGGGGGAGAGCATTCTCTGTCGGAACACTGACCCTCTGGAATGATTTGCCCACCGAGCTCAGGATAGCCCCGGACCTCCTCTCCTTTTGCCGTGAACTGAAGATGTGGCTCTTCCATCAAATAACTTGATTTACTAGGGGTTGCACAAATTGTAATAATTTTAAATATGGTTTTTAAGGGTTTTTTAACTTATTTTGTGATTTGTATTATTGATTGTTGTTGTAAGCCGCCCTGAGTCTTTCGGGAGAATGGCGGCATATAAATCGCAAAAATAAATAAAAATAAATAAATCAACCTCTGTGGCAGACTTGAGCCACATGTCTTGGTAGAATGGAAAGTGGCATAGCTTTAGGGCCACCTGAGGAGCAGAAGTGACAGGACAGAAAGGAGGTAGACTCAGAAGGTCAACATTAGCCAGCAAGCCTCTTCTAACAAGCTGGATAATGACAACACCCAGGTAATGCCCAAATTATTGGCAAAATGGCCTGGCCCAAAATGATGGAAGTCACTGCAAAAATGCTACCACAGACTAATGCAGCAGACCTATAGCAATGACACCTTCCCAAACCCAAACCGAATTGAAAGAACCACCCAAGTGGCGGTGGAGCAACATGGGCTGGAGAGCATTATCACGGATATAAAAGTCCAGAAAAAGTAAGAGGAGATGCAGATGTATGTATGTATGTATGTATGTATGTATGTATGTATGTATGTATGTATTAATGTATAGTAGCAGAAGAATACAAGAAAATGGAACTATAACAGATGGAAAAAATTATAGAGTGTATACCCCTAAAATTAATGATAAGATTCAGAAGAAAAAATGGGTAACTTTGAAGAATAAGGCAAAAGAAATGAAACCCTTTGTGTTGTAACAAAATGGTTGCATTAATGTTTCTAATAAAAATCATTTTGGAATGGTAACACTATTCTATCAGTCTGATTCCATGTGGATTCTACCACAGGGTAAATGAAAATGACAGCATTCAATGAAGAACAAAGTTCAAGTCAGAAAACCAGGAATTTTAATAAAACATATAGGAGGAATTCCACAAATATCCAGGTCAACATGGTCACTGCGGTGTGATTATATGCACAGAGATGGAAAGGCTCTGAAATACCTACGATAGAGGAATGGTCGGTAAAAATGACAGAATTGCAGAAATGGCAAAATTGATTTGTTTGATTAGGGAGAAGACAATACTTGATAGTGATTGGAAACCCTTTATGGGCTTTTTGCTGAAAATGGGAGGTGAAAGGTGTGATTTATGGGTTTGACGATTAGAAAGAGTAGCATACTAAAAGAAGGAGCCATAATATAACCATAAAGTAACCTCTACAGAGGGAATAAAATATAAATATAAATGCATTTATAAGTGGTATAAAAAAAACTTGAAAGCCACTTTTTTATATCTTTCTTTCTCTTTTTCTCTTTCATTTCTTTTGTCATTTTTACTTTAAATTTTCCTTTTTATTTAAATTTGTATTGTTTTTACTTTGTTAAAAATTACTTCAGTAAAAATATATAAACCAATAATCCTTTGCACAATTGAGATTGAATCTCCTGAAATGTACCTGTAAATATTCTTGGTAAATAGATTCTGAATCCGAAAATTTGTCTGTTTCCAAAACGGGAAGATCATCTTTCAAAGTCATCATCAACATTCAACCACTTGGCAAACTTTGATTAATGTATTAGTTAACTCATGTCTAACTTTTCATTGCATCGAACTACATCTTGGAAGTCTAGTCATAGAGGTGATGTGCTACAAGCAAAAGCAAAAGTCATATAGGTTCTTCCAACATAAATTAAAAATTTAGCAAAATGTGCTTATTTGACGCACATCACGTCAAGAAAACAATATGAATCAAGAAAACAATATGAAAAAATGAAGGAAAAAGATTTATATTCTGACTGCATCATCTTCCTTTCTCAATTAAATCCATACCTCCCGTTTGTTTTATTAATAGATATTTTAAATAACATATTGACTTCTGTCACTCCATTGAGTTGCTTTCAGTTTATTAGATATTATGCAATTACATGGAGAAAATTGAGTCAGGCTGCGATGACATTTACTAAGTATACAAGAAAAGGTGGAAGCACGTAAGCCCTCACATCACTGTAAATCACAAAAGCAGAACTACTGAACAGTGAACAAATTAGATTTTAATGCAGCGGATTAGTTAAGGGGAGATCAAATCTCCTTCTATGAGAGATGAATTATCAGTCTTTCTGGGATAAAAAGAAGCAGAGTGACAGAGTGAAGGATGAACAGTAAATATACAGTAAACAATGGAATGTGTAGCAAGAAGGCATTGAACCCGACATTTATGTGGGTTGATGGCAATTTCTTTCTTGTTCTTGTTTTGCTTGTTAGGTAACAGCAGAGTATTGAGAGAACAGGAAGACCTAGAGCAACCTCTTCTCTGAAAGTGTCGCCTTTCCTGAGAGCATTAATATCAATCATGGCTAAATGTCTCTTGGTTAAGTCAGTACTAATTGGACTTCTCTAATAAATGTTCCCCTGTTAGTGCTTGAGCTAGCTTCTTTTATAATGGTTTTAGGAGCTGTAATCTCTGATTCTAATAGCAGTGCTATTTTCAGGGCTCATCAAGGTCGATATTTATATGTGACAACAACGGCACTAGCCACACACAGGGAGGAGGTATCAGCAAAATGACAAGCAAACCAACAAAAAACAGTGCAACAGAACTTCCTCAAAGGGCAAAGAAAAGAAATTAAAAGAGGAATGCTTCCCATCCCCTTAATGAGGATTGCACAGGCTGACAGAACATAAAAATGAAGTATTGAGGAAGATGAAGATCACTATTCATCTGGTGCAGGGCTGTCAAACTCAATTTCATTGAGAGCCGCAACAGGGTTGTGCTTGACTTTGGGGGACCAAGGTGGGCATGGCCAGGGTGGGCGTGTCCAGTGGGACGTCACTCATGTTGGGGGCGCCTGCGGTGGTCCAAGCACTCTGCCAGTGAAAATGGGCTGCCAAGCTCCTTTTTCGGCTGTGACGGCTTCCTGCAACCCTCTGCGAGTGAAAATGGAGCTTGGGAGGCCACCCACAGCCCTCACGAGCTCCATTTTTGGCTGCAACTGCTTCCTGCAACTCTCTGCCAGCAAAAATGGAGCTTGGGAGGGCCATGGGCAGCCCTCCCAAGCTCTGTTTTTTCTGGCAGAGGCACTGTGGGCAGGTCCTTTTCTGTTTCCAGGGCAGCCCTGCAGGCCAAATCTTTGCACCCAGGGCCGGATCTGGTCCCCGGGCTTTGAGTTTGATACCCCTGATCCAGTGGAATGATGTACAATCTATGTACCTATTTCTGGATTACTACAGAGACCTTTAGGCAGTTGCAAGCAGGTTTCACACCCATTTGCACTATTCAGGTGACCCTGAGGGCACAGATGTACCTCCAAGTGATCTCAACAACTCTCAGAAAGAGAGCTAATGACCAGATGACTGCAAGGAATATATATCCTTCCAATCCCCACCATTCAGTCAGAACTGAAGAAGTTTATTGAATGAGAAGTAAAATGTCTTCAAGGAAAAACAAAGTCCTGTTGCCTTTTGGCACTTTGGGACAGCCGTGACCTGGATGACTAAGAATCTCTGTAGACATTTAAATCTATCCATTAAAGTATCAAAAACTCCAAGCCTTATAGCTGCACATTCATACAATTAAAATGCATAGTATTAATTAATGCCAAAATGAACATTCCATCTGAATTATTTTTGTTTATTATTCAGTTTAATTTGATGGGACAAGTTCTTTTTCCTTCCTTCCTTCCTTCCCTCCCTCCCT
>WNWU01000034.1:2556927-2597546 GCA_012654045.1 Ptyas mucosa | reverse complement strand
CCTTCCTTCCTTCCTTCCTTCCTTCCTTCCTTCCTTCCTTCCTTCTTCCTTTCCTTTCCTTTCCTTTCCTTTCCTTTCCTTTCCTTTCCTTTCCTTTCCTTTCCTTTCCTTTCTCATTTATGTGTATAGGTCCTAGTGTTCCAAGCAAGAAGGAAAATCAGTGAAATCCTCATATCTGGCATAATAAGATCTTATTCTAACCTTGGTCATGAGGTGGCTCAGGGTTGTGTGAGTGCTTTTCAATTATCTAGTAATCTCTTGGCTAGTAATCAACTTTTTCAGTTGGACTCTTTGTTGGAGTCACAAACATTCTCCTCAGTCAGCAAAGAGAACTGTACCCTTAAAAAAGAAACTTTATGCATTTTTCATAAGAGGAATATTGCAAATATATATATTTAAATATATTCAAAAGAGATTGTTTCCACTGATTTATTTGCACAGCCAGCTCTTATATGCCCATTCCAATTTGAAGCTGTAATAATCTCTTAAATGAAAAACAAAGAATGGAGAATCAGTGGATCTCAGAGTAATATTCAGTATAAAAAGAAATATCACATTGAGGTAGGCTGGGCAACGCAATCTTAATTTTTCCTAAATTCAGTAGTTTGGTAGGAGTGAACACCATATGAAAATAATTAAAAAGTATACAACATTATCCATTTTGTGTATTATGTTTAGATATTAATAAATTATGTATTATGAACCAAATCCAATATTGTTTAAGATAAAATGAAGCATCTACAGAATTCTGGATGAGCACTAAAAGGCTACATAAAATTCTAATTCTTTGTTACTGCCGAGTGATAATTTTGCAGCCTGAGAGTTCTATGCTATCATATTTACACTCAAATGATACAACTTTCTCTTCTGACCTTCCTTTGGTAACCTGCTGAATGATTCACAATCTCCTTTGAAGACGATCCTCAGATGTTGAGGATACAGAAGGCCATAACACCAAAAGAAAAGGCCTTTTCCAAGTTACAATGATTGAAATAGAAGATGATAAAAGTCCATCCTCACGCACCCCAGTTGGTTATGCCAGAATTGTAAAACACTTGAAATCTGGAAAGAAGAGCAGGAAAGTGAAATTCGGTTTTGGATTTTTTTTAAAAAATGTTTTAAAAATTACTGTTTTAGACTCTGAAACATAATATTTTAGCCTTGCGCGCCATAGGTTATTCTCTGTTATGCTCTTTTGTAGTACTTAATGTATATGAGAAGGAAAAACAAAAGATGTCTGCAGAAATAAATTGTCTGAACATCTGATATAATTTCAGATAACAAACAGGTGTCGTTTAGCAAAACCGAGTGAGTGATTCAAATGAGATTCAATCAAATCATCCCTTCAAATGGATTTGATTCATCAGATTAAATCAGATGTTATGAATTCACCTCAGGGAGACTTGAAGGTAAGTTAAAACTTCAGTGAATGTTTGGTTTAGAACAGGTTCAAACATTGTCGCAGACTTTGTTTGATAACACAGCAAGGTTGCTGTGGTTGACTCACTGATAATGACAGGAGTAGGTGGTGAAGGAATTTTATTACCTCCAAAAACCCTGCTTATGTGATCACTTTGGTCCAGAATGCAGCCGCGCAAGCTATTGTGGGTGCACCTAGACACACCCACATTACACCAATTCTCCGCGAGCTGCACTGGCTCCCTATCGGTCTCCGGATGCAATTCAAGGTGTTGGTTATTACCTTTAAAGCCCTACATGGCTCAGGGCCAGGCTATCTTCAAGACCACCTTCTACTGCATAGCTCCCATCGACCGGTAAGATCCCACAGAGTTGGTCTCCTCTGAGTCCCGTCAGCTAAACAATGTCGGTTGGTGGGCCCACAGGGGAGGGCCTTCTCTATGGCTGCCCCGGCTCTCTGGAACCAATTACCTCCTGAGGTCCGGACCACCCCCACCCTATTGGCCTTCTGGAAAGCGGTGAAGATCTGGCTTTTCCGGCAAGCCTGGGGCCGTTGATCTCACTACAGCGATCTTGTGAGACCCGGCCATGAAATGGAGTGTATGGATTTTTAATGTTCTTTTAAAAAAAAATTATGAGATATTTTTCACATTGTTTTTTTGCTTTAAGCCGCCCAGAGTCCATAGGGAGTTGGGCGGCATAGAAATGCAACTAATAAATAAATAATATATAAACTTGAGAAATAATTCCCCGTGGTTTGACTCTGGCTCTTTGGTTAGAATTATCCCTTGCGTGAGTTAATCTGAGACAGTTTACTTGCTGTTAAAATACTGAAGTACATAAAATATCTTACTGAAGTATGCTGTATATACAAAGAGCTAACCCACATCCAGTACTTATATATGTATCATTAAATATTTTAATTCTTTTTTTATAATATAGATCATCGTAAAAATGCCTAATATAGTTGAAAGGAAAAACAATGCATGAATCCATTATATCAAATTGCTCTTATTCAAAATACGTATTTTAATAAGTTGTTTTCACTATATGTAAATTAAGTTAAGTGCAATTGGATACCTTCGATATGTTTCATAATACCCATTGTTCTATACAGGCAGAGCTTGATTTATGACCATCATGGAACCCGAAATTGTGGTCATAAATTGGGCTGATTTTTAAGCAGGTCAGCACATGATTGTGACTGATTTTATGACATTTTTTATGGTGGTCATTAAATGAACATAAAACAGTCCTTAAGGGAACCCATAGTTCACAATGGACATTAGAAGCAAACATCGGTTACTGCTCAAAAAGTATTAAATTGCAGTCATATGACTGTGGGATACTGAGGATCCAAAATGTGATCACATGACATGAAATCCTCATTTCTGGCATAGTAGGATCTTATTCTAATCTTGGTCATGAGGTGGCTCAGGGCTGTTGGAGTGCTTTTTAGTTATCTTGTAATCTCTCAGCCAGGGGGCATTGAAACTTCAAATCGAGGTCATAAGTACCTTTTGGGGGTCTGTATTAACTTTTAATAGTTGCTAAGCAACCAATCATAAATCGAGACTAACCGTATCCATTTCTTTTCCTTTTCTGTCATACACACAAACATTATACATATATATTTCTCTAGAACAGGAGTATCAAACTGGCGGCCCACAGCCAGATGCATCATGCACAGGCCATGCCCACCCCAGCTCTGTGAAAGAGAAAAATAACGCAAAACATCACATGATGGCAACGTGACGCGGCGAATTTGATACCTGTGCTCTAGAAAGTGGGAGATCATGAGTTCAAGTCCCTCCTTAGCCATGAAAGCCAGTTGGGTGACCTTGGGCCAGTCATTGTTTCTCAGTTATTCAACCCACCTCACAGAACCTTTCCCAACCTTATTGTTGGGAAAATATGAGGAGGGAAGTGTGATTGATATCCTCATCACTTTTAGTTATTTGTAAAAAACAATGATAAAGGCAGGATGCCAATAAATAAATAAATACATAAATATCATAGATGTATGCAGATACATGAACTAAACCAAGATAGACTGTAAGGCTGAGGTTTCAAGAAAGTGAAGATGTCAGTCATGATGGATGACCACTGACACACTAGATCAGGGGTATCAAACTCACGTCATCATGGCAGCGTCATGTGACATATCAGGAATTTTTTTCCCCTTTGCTAAACCAGGTGTGGATGTGGCCAGCGCATGACTCATCTGCCCCATGGGCCGGGAGTTTGACAGCCCTGCTCTAGATGAATGTCTAGAGTTCAGTTATTCAATTATACAGTTCAATTATTCTTATGCAACAATTTATTAACTCAAAACAAACCCAGTACTTTAAGAAATCCTGAATCATGGTTTTATTTATATATATATATATATATATATATATATATATATATATATATATAACACTTATATCCCAAAATTCTAATTTTCTCCTGACACATATTAAAACTGTCAAGCAATCATCACGAACACGTACAAATGTTGCTGAATCAAAGCCTGAAAAAGTTCCTATGTGTCTTTGGAAATATTGAGATTGTGGGAAATTTTATCCACCATTGCCATATTACCAGCCTGTAGAAAAGTCGCACATCGTATGCGGAACACGTCGGCTTGTGCTGACTCACAGCTAGTGATCTGTTTTGTTAAACTAAAATGCTGATGGCATGACAGTTGGCTGCCGTGCTCTGCATATTAAGGTTGAAATCACAGCGAGGAAAATTCAGTCTCCAAGGCCAGGTTCCTCTTTCCTGGAGTTCTGCTGTGTGCTGGGAAAGCATCAGCTACTTGTTCAGAAACTGCTGGAGCATGTCCCCCCTCTTCAAAATCATAAGTCACTCATAGAAATGCAGCCTTCCAATAAAAACATGAGTTCATGCAGTCAGAGTTGTTTAATTCTAAAAAGGGAAAAAAATATAGAGTCATCCTCTAGGGGGAAAATGCAATTCTGCAAGCCTATGTTCCTTGGAATCACTCCACCACCACTGTGATTAAAAGAATCTTCTAGACTCAAGAATAAAATCAAAGCCAGCTTTCGCCTGCAATTTAATCAGTAGCCATCTCCCTGCTTTCATGTCTTATCTCTTTACAAAAAGAATTTATCTTCATCACACTCTTACCTCCTTTCAATTTTGTCAAGCAATGATTATGCCTCTTTGTTTTCTCTGGTTGGGTTAAGCTTGATGAGATTTATTTGATCTTATTCAGAAATTAGAAGGATGCTGATAGAATAACTTTTCACCATCTAATGGTTTCTGAGGGAACACCTAGTCCAAGTATGAGCTGCAATTAGAGAATCTGTAGTGGATACCTACAAGAGGTAGGAAAACAATATGTCTGCAAGTACCAGGAGACACCAATCACTTGTTCAACCTGACAATAATACAGGTAGTCCTCAACTTATGACCACAATTGAGCCCAAAGTTTATGTTGCTAAGTGAGACATTTATTGAGTTTTGCCCCATTTTATGAGCTTTCTTGCCATAGTTGTTCAGTGAATCACTGCAGTTGTTAAGTTAGTAACAGGGTTGTTAAGTGAATCTGGTTTTCCCATTGACTTTGCTTGTCAGAAGGTCGCAAAAGGTAATCACATGACCCCAGGACACTGCAACTATCATAAATATGGGTCAATTGCCAAGCATCTGAATTTTGATCTTGTGACCATGGGGATGCTGCAATGGTCATAAGTGTGAAAAATTGTTGTAAGTCACTTTTTTTAGTGTCGCTGTAACTTCAAACAGTCACTAAATGAACTGTTGTAAGTCAAGGACTACCTGTAATTTAAACAATCATTTTGTTGCATATTTTAACAACCATCTTACTTCTAAGGAAGGAACTACTGCAGTTCTAAAACTTAGATTTGCTACCATATGCTGGTTTTATTAGATATCCTTTGCAATGTTTTTGTCATTTATGTTGTAGCAATTTTCTGATTCAGGAAATTTTAAGTAACTGTATAAAATAAGAAAAGAGTTTCAGAAACATTCGTGATATGGAGCCAGAGGAATAAGTGGAAGAGGGTGTTTTTATTTATTTATTTATTTAAAGTCAGGGTGACAGTCAGAGCCCTGTCCCATCATTCATGCAACACTGACAAATCTACAAAAGAGGTTGGGCTTTAATTGTGTTTCCATAATCACTATCTTGATTTTTTTTTAAACCTTCCCTGTAAACACTGCTATGGAGCCACGTTATAAATTATTATTATTCAGCCTGAAAGATAACCACATGACCACTGATCCATAAAACATTATCCTAGATGCTTGTGAGATACTTAGTGATTCCCAACCTAGACAGAGAGCGACCAGCAGAGATTCCATTTGGTACCATCTATGGAAATTATAGTTTGGCAATGGCATTAAATAGGTTCAGAATGGTGCCTTCTTAATGGCAATTTCTTGATTATAAATTTCTCCTAGGAGGAAACATTATAGGCCCACATATTACCCAGTTTTAGAAAGCAATAACAATATTTTTCTTTGCCCAGACATCTATGAGATACTGTAACATTTGGTCCTAGGCCTAAATGCTCATTAGCACAATACCTACTGCATAATTTTCAGCAGAAGTGAACGAGTTCTTATTGTTTTCTTGGTGTTTCCCAGGGGTGAAATCCAGCAGGTTCTGACAGGTTCTGGAGAACCGGTAGTGGAAATTTTGAGTAGTTCGGAGAACCAGCAAATGCCACCTCTAGCTGGCCCCAGAGTGGGGTGGGAATGGAGATTTTGCAATATTCTTTCCCCAGGAGTGGGGAGGGAATGGGGATTTTGCAGTATCCTTCCCCTGCCATGCCCACCAAGCCACACCATGCCCACCAAGCCACACCCACAGAACCGGTAGTAAAAAAAATTGGATTTCACTACTGGTGTGTCCTTAATACTCAGTAAGAAACTTGCACATAGCAACAATATTCTCTGTGTCAATTTTCTATTCTGATTGCATAAACGGGAATGGAGACTTCTGCAGCATCTATCTTACTGTTCTCCAATATACATTAAAGACTGTTTGGAGAAAGTAGAAATGAGAAGACAACAGTATGAAAGATTCTTTTGGAATGTTAAAATCAAAGTGTATGAACTTATCAAATATACTTGGTGGGAGGAAGGCAAGACAACATATTCTTCCTCCGAGCTTAGTGAATGGCCGAATCATTTATTTATTTTATTTATTACACAAAGTTATGTGACCATCTATCTTGCACTCAGCTCTGACAATGAATGACCACAAAATCACATACTGTAATAAGTAAATAAAAGGGAAAGATCCTACAACAAGCAGATAGGCAAAGGAAGAGATATCCTAAGGATTGTCCTGTGTATAGCGGATAAATATCTTCCATAACATCGTACATAGTTACCCATCCTCCAATTGTATATATGCTTTCCCCAGCTGCAATGTCTCACAGAACATAGGACAATCAAGGCTGTATCCAAGGAGAAGAATAAATAGAAATCAGAAATCAGGTAATGATTTCAGAACAGTAGGGATCATTTCTATTCTGAGAGACATATTATTTTTTCACCTAGAGGGAAAAAAGTAAGACTGATTTGAATGCAGGAAAGTAGAAATTCATTTAAAAAAACTAGGCCTTTTTTACTGAACCAAACAGTGATCAGAGCTGCTTATCACATTGTAGTTTTCTTGCTTTCACCATCTCCCTCTCTCTTCCATCTTGCCAAAGCAATTATTTGTGTAAGCATATTCCTTCCTCAGAGCAATAAAACTCATTAGATAATTTATTTACTGGCCAGTAAATCAACACAGGTCTTTCTGAAGAAGCTTTTTATACCAAAGCTGTTAAAAATAGAATCTTCAGAAAGGAAGTCTGCTTGAATATTTCTGCAATTTTGCCTTCACTGTACAAAACAATTATATTTCTTCCTACTATTCCCATTTCTCTTTCTCCACAAATAACTACTAACACATGAAAGACTCTCTTGAGACTTTCCTCCAAGCATTTGGTGTAAACACGCAGAGCTCTATGAAAGCTTATGTGATCAGCTGGTCTTCAGATGCATCCTTTCTCCTTGTTCTTCTCTTCAGATTAATATGCCTATCTTTATAAAAACATATGCCAGTCCAATTGCTAAACCAATGAACTAATAGACCAGGGATCCTCAAACTTTTTAAACAGGGGGCCGATTCATAGTCCCTCAGACTGGCTGAATGGGCATGGCTAGGTGATCATATGACTGGGTGGATGTGGCTAGGTGGTCATTTGACTGGGTGGGCGTGGCCAATTTAACCGTCAATTTTTTTTGCCTTTCTCCTTCCTAGGTTCCTGTTTAAAAGACTTTTAATTTAAAGCATTACTTTACAAGCCCAGAGCTGCTTTTCAAGGCTGCACCACCCACTCCCCTATTCAAACACTGGCCCTGGTTCACATGGCTGTGAAAAAGACTTTTAATTTAAAGTAGTACTTTACAAACCCAGAGCTGCTTTTCAAGGCTGCACCAGTGAGATCACCCCTCAGCTGGCCCTCAGCTGGAGTTCCAGCTGATTTGCTGGAAGATAAGGCCCATAGCAAGGGGCGGGGCTTAATCACACCACTCCATGGGCTGGATACTTTGCATTGGCGGGCCATATTCGGCCCATGGGCCGTAGTTTGAGGATGCCTGTAGTAGACAATGACATTCTTAGTATTGCTTACAGCCAATAAGATGCCAGATGAGCCTGATAGATAATATGGTGGGGTCTATTTAGGTTTCCCAAATGCTCCTTTTTAAATATTGACTATTTCCCTCCCTACTTCGAGGGTGTGAAAGAATGAGCTGCCTTTTTTTTTTACATGTGACTATCAAGGAAAACAGGAAACTATTACATTTGACTATTCTACTCATTTCCGCCATCAGACAAAGGGTTTCAAAATGTTCATCAGCAACATGCAAATAAACTCAGTAGAAATGGACAAATCAATCACCAGATGAATTAATCTACACCTTGTCTGTCATATTCAGATGTATTTACTGTCCAATAACAAATGTTACATTTTACATTTAACACATTTTTGATGCTTTCAAATTTGAATGCAGTCATTAAACTGCATCACCTGATTTGGGAAAAACCACAGTCTGAAACTTAAGGGTGTTCCAATCTGCATATTAGCTGCAAAAGAGGTGTGAATCAGGTAGTCTGGCTTCAAAATCAAGACCACTTCTCAATCCAACTGATTTTCGAAGTGATTACAAGGTTTTTGCCATCCATATTTAATAGCTGCCATATTGAAAAGATAATGCTTTTCTGAATTTTGAAGGAAACATATGCTAGTACCTTTGGAAATCTAAAGTGTACAGTAAGTGTATATTATGTGTTATATTTTTTTTTTATCAGTGCAGCCTCTTTCAGCCCGTATATAAATCTGTGATTGCTAATAGTTATTGCAGTTTCATAATGGCATTTGTTTAATCATGTTATGGGTCATTTACTTTCATATCTTCACTCTTCAACTTCTACTGCAAGAAAACATCATTCATGCTAAATGAGTGAAAAGGATCTTAAATTCTTTAATAATAACCATGAATATATTTGGAAAGAAAGTTTTATACTTCATGCAGGTTCACTTCCCTATTGATGATTAATCATTTTTTCAAACATCTAAATCTCTTAATTTGAAGCCTGTCAGTCTCATACCTCACACCAATATCCCACAGTTAAGATTAATAACAGTTTAGCTTTTTGATAATATAATATCAAAAGTATACTTTTTTTTTCCTTCAACCTTGGCTCCCATTGACTATATATATAAGTTACCTCAGTTTTCTTGACAATATGAGAAAATAAGTGAATTGCCATTGCCTCTTTCCTAGGGCTGAAAGAGACTGACTGGTCTTAAGTCACCCAGTTGTGTTTATGGCTAAGAGTGGACTAGAACCAGTGGTGAAATCCAAATTTTTTACTACCGGTTCTGTGGGCATGGCTTGGTGAGTGTGGCTTGGTGGGCGTGGCAGGGGAAGGATACTGCAAAATCCCCATTCCCTCCCCACTCCGGGGCCAGCCAGAGGTGGTATTTGCCGGTCCTCCGAACTAGTCAAAATTTCCGCTATCGGTTCTCTGAACTGCTCAAAATTTCCGCTGCCAGTTCTCCAGAACCTGTCAGTACCTTCTGGATTTCACTCCTGACTAGAACTCACTAGTCTCCTGATTTGTAGCCTGGTGCCATAACCACTACTCCAAACTGGCTCTCAATAATAAACTGTACTTAATCAAAAATGTAGGTAGACATTTTCCATCTTCCCATGATTCAAGAGCATTTGTAAAGAGCGCCTAAGTCTATGGTTTCTGGATTCATTTTTCCAGGTGTGATTTAAAGTGCTAATTGTCACTTTTAAAGCCCTTCATGGTTGAGGACCTAGATATCTGTAGAATCCCTTAAGACCTGCCCACTTGATAAAATAAAAAGGATGGTCTTTCCAGTCCTTTCATCCATTCAGAAATATGCCTTCCCTGATTTTGTGCCTTTGGAATAGGATCTCCCTGGAAATGCACATACCCGTCTTTTTTGTCATTAAATAATTCTATTAAGTCTATTTAAACAAGCCCTAAATGATTTGTTTTTCCTTCCAATGGTTAGAAGTTGTTAACTGTGTTTTGTTGATTGGGTTTATTTCCAGGTCTTGCAGAGATTATTTTACTGATTATATTTGCATATTGTTTTTTTAATTATTACTAATGAAAGGACAATTTTATCTTGCTTGCTTCTGATTAGAATGGCCTACAAGCCACCTGTAAATAAATAAATAGATTCTTACTTCAATAAATTATTGGGACAAGACACCTGAATCCAATCATAGGAAGCTGCTGTACATGTGATGGGATTGCTGGGTCAAGTCCTTGAACTGGTAGTGACAATGTCACCATGGACCAATGCAATATAATAGTGGTAATGATGTCTATATAAAACAAACAAGACGAAAAAATAATGGAATGCATGTGACGCTGCCATAGCAATCAACTTTGTCCCTATTTTAAGGCTTTATACATCAGAGATGAAACACCAACCCTACTTTTTTAGGTGGTTTGAAACATGCTCTTTCTAATGAGAATGATTTAATAGAGTTTCCAGAAGGTCTTTTTTTGTAAAAGCGGGCTGAAAATACCATATTTTTGGCATTTTTACAAAAACTGTCACCTTTACACTCAATTTGTGAACTGTTGGAAAGCAGTAGGAGAATGAAATTTTATATTTGACAACCTTGTGTTGCCAAGTTATTACGCACAAAGCTTCACGTTTCTCATACCTTTCTTTCCAGAGAGATAAAAAGCCAAACTTTACTCTTTTTTCACGCTACAGTCATTTTCGGTCAACTTTGCTCCCAATTATCTAGATGGTGATTACTCATGAAAATGTTTTTATTATTTTGTTTAATAGAGCACAACAAGTTGTACAAGATGGCCAAGTTTTGTTTCTCTCAACAAAATATTGCCGGAGATATTATGTCTCAACGTTGCTGAAACCTCAGGGTCATACTGTAGAAGGCTGCAGTATGGGGTCAAACAAATGACTATATCTTCGCAAGTATTGAATTGGCAAATGTAACACTTTACCAATGTTCTTTGGGGACATGTGTGCATGTTCACACCAAATTTCATCAAAATCCGTGATGGTCAAGCTGGGAGCCACAGACCACTTGACATGCAATGACTCTCTGGGCAGTTTACAGAGTCAGTATATTGCCTCCAACCAACTTGGTTCTCATTTTACTGATTGACCTCAGAAGGATGAAAAGCTGAGTCAACCTTGAGGGAGTCAGGATCGAACTCACGGCAGTGAACTGAATTAGCTTGCAATAGTTCATTCTAACCACTGGGCCACCACAGCTTAACAGTAGTAGTAGTAGTAGTAGTAGTAGTAGTAGTAGTAGTAGTAGTAGCTCCCACAGCAGTACCTCAAACACATAGGCCCATTTTGAAAGAGAAAGAGAAAAACGTACAGTACAGTGTAACCTTGAGTGGTCATATATCTATAAAATGCAAATAATGTCCTTGAGAATAGCTGCCTTTGAAGAAGCAAAAAGTTTGTGGGAGGCTGTACTCAAAACTATCCTTCACATATGATGGGGGAAAAAGCAATATATTATTCCTAGTGTCATGCAAAATATAAGTCTATTAAAAATGAAACTGTGCCATGTAGTCTATTATAGTGTGCTTTTGTTGTTGCTTATTCAGAGCTTTTCCTATATTTAAGTCCATAGGAAAAGGTCACAATTTCAAAAGAAGAATGATTGATTGCTGCTTGGTGTGAAGCAATGTCGAATGCTGTCAAGTTCATGCATCTATGACCTCAGAAAATGTGAAATGATAAAACTGCGTAAATCAGTACATAACCATTAGTGAAATGAGGATGTGTGCCAGATTGCACAGGAGCATACAATTTACCTTGAAGGAAGGACCCCTTATTGAAGGGGAAAAAAATCTTTAGGACAAGCAGTATAGGTTGTCCTCAACTTACAACCATTCGTTTAGTGGCCCTTCAAAGTTACAAGGGCACTGAAAAAGTGACTTACATCAATTTTTTACACTTATGAGTATTGCAGCATCCGTGTAATAGTGTTGTGGCCCGCCAGCAGCCTGCATGGATTGTGGCTGATTCCGATGACGAGGAGGCTGGTGTGGTGTCACGCCAGCAGCCTGTGCAGCCGGTGCTCGAGTTGGACAGTGAGGAGGCTAAAGAGGATGTGGTGCCAGAGGCAGAGACTCAGCCAGGGCCTTCAGAACTTCCAGAGGCTCCTTCAAGTGAAAAGAGTGAAGTGGAGGAGCCTCTTCTCAATGCTCGAGCACGCAAGGCTGCCAAAAGGCAGGAGTGGCTACTCAGGAGGAGGTCTCCTCGAGAGTAAGGCTTGGGGCTAATTGGCCACTCCCTTCACCTATTTAAGTTTGCTCACAAATAGCACACGCTGCTGGAAACAACGTTTAATTACTACACAGAGCATTTTGAGAGTGAGTTTCTTGTTACATCATGGTTTCTGGTTGCCAACCCTTGTCGGACTTTGTTTATTCTCTGTAATTCATAGCAAGCTGATAAGGACATTTGCACTGAAAGCCTGCATTTTGAAAGAGGTCTGTTTGTATTAAACGGAGTTTTTGGAGCTTTGTGTGTGTCACACTCCTTGGGATCCGGAGCTGGGGCAGAACAAATAGCAATAGCATTTAGATTTATATACTACTTCACGGTGCTTTACTGCACTCCCTGAGTGATTTACAAATGTCAGTATATTGCCCCCAGCAATCTGGGTTCTCATTTTAGTGATCATGGAAGGATGGCAGGTGGAGTCAACCTAGAGCCAGTCAGGACCAAACTCTAGGTTGTGGACAGAATTAGCCTGCAATATTGCATTCTAACCATTGTGCTACCACAACTTAATCACTTAATCAAAATTCAGATGCTTGGAAACTGGCATTTATGACAGTTGTAGTGCCCCAGGATCACCTTTTACAACCTTCTGACAAGCAAAGTCAATGAGGAAGCCAGATTCACTTAACAACTGGGTTACTAACTTAACAGCTTCAGTGATTCAGTTAACAACTATGGCAAGTAAGGGCATAAAGGCATTTTTCTGTCCAACATATTCATATCACTTTCAGTCGCGCTGCTACTTATTCATTTAGGTGAAAATCTATACATCAAGGAATGCAGAAGGACCATTTGAAAACAGTTACTTCAATTTTCTTTTCTTTTTTTTTTTTATTGAAAAAGTTTTAAAAATTTTACATACATTTTCTCCCCCCCTCCCCAACCACCTCCCCCGACTTCCCAGAGCAAGTACAAAATAAAATACAGCTTAAATTCTCTAAATTAAACTCCATTTCACACTTATTATAATCATGATCATTAAACAAATAGATAAAAGGAAAGCAAGTCTTTTTTTCTCCTTATTCCATCTAATTCAACAAAATTATCTCCATTTATAATTACAGCAATTAAAACAATTAAGTATTATCTAATCAAACCTATCATTACTCAATTTGGCTAATTGTTACTTAACAAATTATTAGGTCTATACAATTTAACAAAATATTTTATAACTTCTTTCATTTAAAACAAAACAACAACAACAACAACAACAAAAAGAAAGAAAAAAAAGGAAACCCTCACTCAAAAAACCTCCGATTTTTTAAAAAAATTACTATATAAACTCTTCCGTCCTTCACTTTTAAACCATCAAGGTCCAATTATAATCAAAACACTTAATAAGAAATAATATTAACAATAATTTTTTAATTAATAATCAAACCTCTTGTATCAATACATATTAACAAATCAACTAAGAACATCATTTAAGAACTTTATCAATCCTTTAAATTCTTCATACTAGATTGAACCAATTGCTAATCTTCTTGTCTTCACATCTTCCAACAGCATATAAGATATCTTCATTTACGTCTACCCCCCTAAATAAAAATTGCTTCTGTATATAAAAAAAAAGCCCCCCAAGTGACTTTGTAATTGTAATTATATTTGAAATGATATCCATCAAATCCAGTCAAAAATTAGATTAATAAATTCGTCAGACATATTAGGGAAACCACCAGATCAACTGCAATTGCCCTAGGTCCATAGTCCTTTTGCCTTGTATTCATTACCATCAAGCAGGAAACTTCAATTTGCTATATTCAGTAGAACTTCTGCGATTGCAATTAAGTCCAAATTTGTTGCAGTCCTTAATAAAATAATCCAAATCATTCAAGTCAGGGCATATTTCACAACCCAATACACCAGCATTGCTGTGATCTGTTTATTCTTCTCAAATATTCCAATACAGCTGTAAGTTGCCTCCTCATCGTCGCTCATCGCTTAGTTAACTGGCATTAAACTGCTGTCTGTTTTTTTTTTCTTTTTCCAAAAAATTCAAAATCTTTAAACAGTTAAACAGTACTTTTTAAGGACCATCATCTCATGAAGCAGGGTTATTTTCCATTTCTCCAGTCTTTCTTCTTTTCCTTTTTACGAACTTTCTTCTTAACTTTGATCCCTCTGCCTTTTTTAGCTCCAGTAAAATTTTGCGGTTTTTGGGATTGCATATTATAAAATTTTTGCAGAAATGTAGCTTCTTCTGGAAACAACTCTTTAAGTGCAGATTGAGTTTTATAAAAAAAAATTCGTGAAACCAAAATGTCATCAGCTTGCAACACTTCTTGCTCCTTATTTTGCACAACATTCATCTTTCTCTCCTCAGTAAAATCTGCTATAATCTGTTGTTGTTTTTTTGCATCTCCCAACTCTTCGTTCAATCCCCCACTGCTAGATTGCAACTCAGTATTTCCATATATTTCATTATTTCCAGCTTGAGAAGCTTGAAATATAGTATCAATTCTTTTCAATAAAGCAGAGGTAATTGAACTCAAAGCTTCCTCAAATTCAGACCATTGAGGGTTAAATAACCCTCCTTTGCTTTCAAAAAGCCCAGCCATCTTGCCCCCCTTCTTCCTTCCCTTCCAGAAGGACAGAAAAGAAAAGGGGGAAGAGAAAAGAAAAAAAAAGTTTCAAGAAGAAAAAAAAAGGGAATCCTTTACGATTTGTAATTTGTATTGCTGCTTCAATTATTATTATTCCTTTCTTATTACATCCACTTTTCAAAAAGGAGTTTTACGTTTCAAAACAGGGGCTTATCAATAATTACTTTTAGCTTTCACTTCTTCACGCCCCGTTAAAACTCAAACGCCATCTTGCTTTCACTTTCAGCTTAGGAAGAATCTTTTAAAGAAAGTAAATCTTTGGAGTTAAAAGGAAAAAAAAAATACTTGCTGTTTGATTCATACTGCTTATGCTCCGCCAGCTTGATTCAAAAAAATATCTGTTTAAAGTTGGTGCTGGAATGGTTAACGACATCTAGCTCTACAAAGCAGAGGCATCCAGGGTCCGGAGTACTGACAGGCTTAACGGGGAACTCTCATCTTCATGCGCCAGATTATGTGTGAAATCCGGCACTTTCAGGGAGCTCTACCCCACCCGTCTACTCACTTTCCCCCCTCATACCAGGGGGAAAGTTTTCAAACCGCAAGACAGCTGATAGTCGCTGTTCTTTGCGGTTCTACGGAGCCCTGGGCTGGTGCTTCAAAAAGAAGCGTCTGGCGATGTCGCTGTCCCACTGGAAGCCACTTCAATTTTCAATATTCAGAGCATCAAGTCGAATTTCAGATTCGACTTGATGCTCTGATTCACCTTGATGCACAGTTCTTCTGTAGTCTACTAAGGCAAGAACACTGTTTAAAAGCTCTTCTGCTTTTAAGCAGGACAAAACATGCTAATCAAGTCAGCAGTTTTCAAGAAACGTTTCTTTAAAAGCTGGGACATATATTTTCAAAGTGCCTATAACTTTGTTGTTTTGAAATAGAGAGTGATGACATTTCCTGCATGAGTATGAAACCAGCCAGGAAAATGAAGATAGACATGAAATAATAGAGTTGGAAGGGACCTTGGAGGTCTTCAAGTCCAACCCCCTGCTCAAACAAGAGACCCTATGCCATTTCAGACAAATGGCTGTCCAGTCTCTTCTTAAAGCACCCAAAACTTCTGGAGGCAAGCTGTTCCACTAGTTGATAGTTATGTCAGGAAATTTCTCCTTAGTTCTAGGTTGCTTCTCTCCTTGATTAGTTTCCATCCATTGTTTCTTGTCCTGCCTTCAGGTGCTTTGGAAAATAATTTGACTCTCTCATCTTTGTGGCAGCCCCTCAAATATTGGAACACTATTATCATGTCTCCCCTAGTTCTTCTTTTCACCAGACTAGACATACCCAATTCCTGTAGCCGTTCCTCATGTCCTAACCTCCAACTCCCCAATCTTCCTTGTTGCTCTTCTCTGCACTCTTTCCAGAGTCTCGACATCTTCTCTATATTGTGGTGATCCAAACTGGATGCAGTATTCCAAGTGTGGTGTTACCAAGGCTTTGTAAAACGGTATATTTTGTAGCCTTTACTGCAAAAACGATTATTCCCTTTACTGAATTAAAAAGAAGTGAGGTTTTCTTTGGGGCAGGAGGAGAAGAATTTGCTAGACTTTTCCATAAATGCAATCAAAAAAATTAGGTAGATTAATTATCTAATGCAATTCAAAAAAATGCCATCACATAGCAAGAGATAAGAGATAGTTTTAAAACTTAAAAAAAGTTACTCATATAAACTTCATTCTCAAGACTTCTTTATCTGTGAAGACACTGTGATTAGTGCAACTGAAGCTAGTCAGATTACAAGGGCCACCACTCTGAAATTAGAGCTTTTGGTCACCGGATCCAATTTTCCCTCTGTCTTCTGTCACAATACCCTAATCATGAAACAAGAAAAGGAGGACTTTATGTTGTTAGAAAGAACCCCAAAAGAGTAGACACATCAGTAACAGGGAATCCTATTAAGAAGATGAATATAAGTTAGAGAATAGATACAGTAAAGGGACTGTAAAGTAGGGAGAAGGAGAGGGAGAAGGAGAGGGAGAAGGAGAGGAAACGGAGAAAGGAGAAAGGGGAAGAGAAGGAGGAGAAGGGAGAAGAGAGGAGAAGGAGAGGGAGTTGGAGACAGAAACACAGGCAGAGACTATATCTAGCTTATTTTAGTTTAACTGAAGGCCTTAGGGTATTTTGTAAAAAAACCCCAACAATCTCCTAAGCTTAGTGTTTGATATAAAGTACATGTTTTCTCTCTCTTCTTGCTGCTATGTACGCCTACTGTAGTACATGAGCTCTGAGTCAACAGACTGAGATTCAGACAGGCCAAGTTCTATAAGGCAACAGTCAAACGAGATGTGATTGTTCTAATCTAATCAAAGAAATTGACAACTCTTTTTGATCATCTTGCTTGATCTGGGAATCTGGAGTTCAGCTGATACATAACCCAAATAAGTACACCTATATTTTCGTGTTTACAGCTGAAACATGAAAATAGTATCTAACAAAGGTAACCAACCCAATGTACACACTGCTTGGATCATTCAGTGGGTTTTGATCAGGGGTGGGTTCTACTTACCTTTACTACCAGTTTGCAGCGGGGCCACGCACGCACACTCACTCACTTTGCCCATGTGCGCACTCTTCTGTGTATGCTCAGAAGCGTTTTGATGACGTTGGGGTCAGTGGGCGGAGCCTCCCACCGGTTTTACTACCAGTTCTATAGAACCGGGGACAACCCACCACTGGTTTTGATGAATAAAACATCATTTCAGTATTTATTTATTTTTTTTACTTTTTTGCCTGCATCTTGAGTGTCCTTACATATCATCTGACTTGGTGGGATTTGGGCAAGTTAGCTTCCAGATCAGAGTTCTTAACGTGCACAAAATGCAATGAGCATGCTTGACCTTTAGTTTTATTTTTGGTATATTGTCCCAAATGTGCCAAAATTGACAGACTATTCTTAGTATTAACAGGAAACGTTACACGTGAGACAGATACAGTTAGTCAATATGTCCTCTATATTGTGATATTACTAAAAAGCAGAAAGTTTTGATCGAACAAAAGTATGATTTTGGACAGAGGTCAGTATTTATGGGCCCAGATAGTGACCATCAATGGAAAATTGCAATTTAGAAAGTAAAAGGAATATAGTGTAAATTGATGAATGAAATGAAAAGAATAAAGTATACATGTTGTGCAAAATTAAGTGAAGGATATAATAGATCTGAATGCAGGTAGTCTGATTTCATGGAGTTGAGTCTGTAAATATATAAAGGAATGGGAAAATGCAGGTTTGATTATTAATATGTATGTCAGAAAGTATAAACTGATGTCTTTTTAGGTTGCTATGGGTGCTTTTGGAAGTAGGACTCCATAGTTTGGGGAAAGTTTCATGTTAGACTTCAGTGAATGATGGCAATAGAAAAAAAGAAAGATGAATCCCAGGAAAAAGCATACAAAATTCTGTATGAAAACTTCATCTGTATTTTATAGAGGAATGCCACTATTTTTCCCTTTTACAAGCAGGTAGGTAGCAAGAGTGAATGCAAGCACTAAAAGGGATTTCTTTTTCAAGTGCAGCCAGGAAAATGCTTGCCAGAAATCTGATCGAAGGCATATGACTGGCGACAATAAGCAACATTTGATCGCTGTGGTTTTAGCCTACTCAGAAAGTTTGTAGATTAGAAATAAAGGAATGGAAGACCTGTTTTTGCAAGCTATTCTATTTAGAGCAGCAGCATCTCAAGATGAATAGGCTTGAATTCTAGAAAGTTTTGTGGGACTATGGAGTTCATGCCTAGCTATTGAGTGTGATAAAACTGATATATAATGGAAGCAAAACATTCATGAGAATGAAAGGAATCTGCTAGTGAATGATTTGGTACTGAGCAGAGAGTAAGATAAAGATGTTTGATATCCCCTAGAAAATATATAGAATGTTTATGGTAGAAATGGGTTCAATTTTTTATTGAAACTATTGTGTAAAATTTTCATATGCAGGTAGCCCTTGACTTACAACTGTTCATTTAGTGACCGTTTGAAGTTACAACAGCACTGTAAAAAATGACTTATGACCACTTTTCACACTTAAGATTGTTGCAGTCACATGATCAAAATTCAAACACTTGGGAATTGATTCACATTTATGACCTTTGTAGTGTCCCAGGTCATGTGATCCCCCTTTGCTATCTTCTGACAAGCAAAGTCAATGGGAAAGCCAGATTCACTTAACAATCATTTTACTAATTTAACAATTGCACTGATTCACTTAACAACAATGGCAAGGAAAGGCAAGGAAAGTAGTAAAATGGGGGCAAAACTCACTTAACAAATGTCTCACTTAGCAACAGAAATGTTGGGCTCAATTGTGGTCATAAGTCAAGGACTACCTGTAGATGTACGAGATACAGATAAAGAGAGATGATATATGATGATAGATAAATAGGTGATAGATATAGATGATAGATAGATAGATACAGCAGATATGAGATAGATAGATAGATAGATAGATAGATAGATAGATAGATAGATAGATAGATAGGTGGGTGGGTGGGTGGGTGGGTGGGTGGGTGGATGGATAGATGGATAGATGGATAGATGGATAGATGGATAGATAGGATAGATTGGGTGGGCAATTAATTTTGTCAAGGGGCCACATGTGAAAATGGGACTGTTGTGGAGGGCTGAACCAATAGGCTGCTACTGAGGCTCTCGCTGCCCCCATCCCACTGTAGTGCCTTTTGCCACCACCATCCTTGCTGCCACAGCCCACTACCAGCACCACTATTTGTACTGCCACCATTGCCGCAGGATGGTCAGGAACGGCCAAAGGGCCATCTGTGGCCCACAGACCATAGAATGCCTAGGCCTGGAATAGATAGATTGACATCACTGTTCTATTGCTTTTTTCCTTAACTCCTTTCTCTCTTCTGTAGCTATTGTTTGGTTTTCCCTCTTTTTTTTAATTAATGGCAAATAGGTGAATTGAACAACAGTGTGTCTTCTTTGAACCTGGAGGATTACCATATAGAATCCTGTATAATTGTATCAAAACAATATACCCTATTAAAAGTTACCAAAAAACAAAAAAACATGAATGGTTTGCAAAGTTTAATGGTCCAGTATAAAAAGATATGATGAATAGTTTCAATATCAACTAGATTTAGATATTTTTCCTTTTGTTTTTAATTACTATTTTTTACTTTCTTTTTTGGACTTTGCATGATGTTTAAAAATGGGATAATGGCTTGATAGGTTTAGTAATAATTTTCAACCTGATCTCAACAAAATACTACCAACCACCTGATCCTTTCAATCAGTGGAAGGAGGTTTGGAGACTGATCTCTTATTTTAATTATCTACCAATTATGTGGCTTTGCTAACAACCAATTAAACAGTTGAGTCCAATAGCTTTGTTATCCATCTGATGAAGGCTGATTTCAAGGGGAAATCAAATGCAAGAAAGCAACAGCTGCGGTTAGCAGTCCTTTAGGGGCAAATTAGCAGATTTATGTATCCAAAATGTGATATAAACTTCCTTTTTTAATTCAGATCTGGCAAGCGTCACATTAATTTGTGTTTTTGTTTTCTGGAAGGGCTCCAGAGCATTTTGATGTATAATTTAGCATGGCATATCTAAATCTCAGTGATTGTAAGCTCCCCATCTTGAACAAACAATGGTGCCAGTTTACCACTCCATTGATTGGCTTCATAGACCACAAACCAGTACTGTTATGGTGGCTTGATTTTGAATAGATTTTTGGAGCCGTGTAAACAGATTAAAAATGCATGTGACTCTCACCAAACAGCTTTCAAATGAAATACATTCTGTCTTTTATGGAAGCCAAGTATAATTAGGACAGAGGTAATGGGAAACGCTAAATGGAGCATTTTCTTTTTGTTTCAGTTGTAGTCAGACAGCAGGGCCACAATGGCCAACTTAAATACCAGGATCATAGTTACCGAAGCACACAGTGAATTCTCTAATTATAATTATTACTTTGTGAAAATGGTTAATCCAAGTTGCTTTCCTTTCAGAGGGGGTTCTTTCTTCTTCTTCTTTTTTCGAATTCTCTTAAGATTTTCTCTTTTTTTAAAAAAAAAGATAATCTGAAACTGCATTTGTTTTTGGGATGCAAAGTGAATCCAACCCTGGCTCTTAATCTACAATATAAAGCAATTCAGCTATTGAGAATTGTCTCTTCTAAATTTCTAGCTGCCGTCAGAAGAATACAACAAACATTTGCATAGAATCATTAGTGTGCTACATAATGCATAGAACCATTACTAAGGTTCTGTATTCAGTCCTGAAAGCTAAATATTTGGGAGCTCCTTGTCTTACTGTGCCATGAATAACAAGGTCAAGGCAGTGTGAGCAAATTAAAGAAAATTTTGCACTGTTATTCCCTTCAAATGTGGCTAAGTGCTTTGCTGTAGCTGAACATTTTGAAGCTTTTTATTCTGTTAGAGTAAAAGTAATAAACAAAGCAGTTGTATTATGTTACAAAAGCTTCTCTTTGCTTTAAATAGCTTCCAGGTTTCCTACTTTTCCCTGGAGTCGAACTAGAATTTAAATTAAACATTTTCCTGTGAGGATTTTAGCTATGGTGATCTTTTGTCTCATGGAGTTATATCATGTCATTTCCTGTTGACCTGCAAATACTTTAATTCAGATGAGCCTTTTTTCCCTAAAAGAGTAACAACATCAGTAACATGACAAAATTTAAAAAGAATAATTCTTCTTTGAAAAGGGACACTGCAAATCAGTGGTGGGTTGCTACCGGTTCGCCCCAGATTGGATGAACTGGTAGCGGCGGCAGCAGGAGGCTCCGCCCAACCGCCCGGATGCTTCTGCGCATGCGCAGAAGCGTCGCATGCAAGCATGAGCGCACGAGCGCCCATGAGCAAACCAATAGGGATGGGTTTTGAAACCCACCCCTGCTGCAAATGCATCTTCCTCAATGATGAGATGACAGGCAATTATTATTGGAAAGTGGCTTATATGTCTAATTTAGTACTATCAACTCCCCAAAAGCTAGCTCATGAAACCCTGTCAATAAAACCTTGGCATAAAAAAATAAAAGGAACTAACAGTCAGCCATAAGTTGTCTTGTGGATTATGAGCAACGCTCATGAACATTTTATTCTAGGCCAAGGTGGAGAACTATGGCCCTTTTATGACTAGTGAATTTCAACTTCCAAAATTCCTGAGCCAGCCATGCTGGCTCAGGAATTCTGGGAGTTGAAGTCTACAAATCATGAAGGGACCATAGTCCCTACCTCTGTTCTAGGCAATGGTTTCTAGATGTCCAGCATAGCAGATGGAGTGATATTTAAATAAATCAATCAATCAGCTAAGATATTTTCTAAAACTCTACTAGAATAGAATATATATTTTTTATTAGCCAAGTGTGATTGGACACACAAGGAATTTGTCTTGGTGCATATGCTCGCAGTGTACATAAAAGAAAAGATACGTTCATCATACTTGACACAAGGTTAAAGAGGATCTTTGCACCTTTTACAAATTATTTTCAGGTTTAGGTCTTTTTTACATATTTGTCTAATCCTCAAGCACATTTAGATGTTTAGCTCAAGAATAACCGAAAATTCCCTTACTTCATTCATTCCAATATGTCTTTCTTGCCATTTTTTAAAAAAAATCTTCCTTTCATTGACTTTATTGTAATTTCTTTGATTTGATTATTGAGAAGCACCCAGAGTCATTGGGAGTCAGGCAGCATATAAGCTTAATAAATTGTCGTTACTGTTAGTCTCCAGTACCATGAAATATTTTCCAAGCTCTGCTCTGGAATTTTAGACAGGAGGCTATTTTTTCCTTGAGCTTCTTTATTTTGTCTGATTTGTTTTCCCATATCCACACAGAAGTGAAAATATCCATGACCACTATTTCTGGCCACTATCTGTAATCAAGGTTATCTATTATTTCTTTATGTATTTACTGAGGCTTATATGCTGCCTCACAAATCTAAGGGGTCTACTTCTCAATTTCAATAATTCAGAACAACCCAATGAAGATAATTAGCCACTGTATGCCTGCAACACTGTTTTCCTCTGAAAATAAATTTTTAAGGGAGAAAAAGATGAAGAGGATAGGAGCACCCAAGCCTGATAAATAACAAAACACTTCAACCCGATTTACAAAGTGTTGAATCACCGGAGCTCCACATACTGCAAATCAATTCCCCACTCTTCAGTCGTTTGTTGATGTTTGTTTGAATTTCAGTGCAGAACAACATTCAGTGTCAGATGTAAGGATTACTATCAGCAGATTTTTAATTGCTCCTATCATTTGTGTATGTAAAACAATGCAAAGAAAGCCAAAGGAAAGCAAGAGTGGTTGTTGCAAAGGAAGAAAAATTCAGAATGAACCAAGAATAAAACAAAAGTTAAGAGTAACAGCGACATCAAGTGGTGGACCTGTTTTTGTTGCAGAAATGTCAGAGATAATAAGTTATTGATTTTACATCATCTCATCTGCTTCAAAGAAATGGACATTTACTTTTTGGATTTCTATTTTTTATGTACCCACCTATTTCTTGCTTCTTAACAATTTTCACCAAATAACAAATGGTTAGGGTAACAGTAGCTACGGTCTAAAGACAGCTAGTAACTTGAATGTGTTTCTAATTTTCTCACCAGATGCTTGAATTTAGGAGAATACAACTTACCATGATGATCCCCAATTTAGTTAACTTTGAAGAATGCTAGAATATGTTCATGGAGGGGGAAAAAAGCTATTCCTATTGGTTCTGATAATAAAAGAGACCTCCAGGACTGGTATCACTTTAAATCATAGTTGCTGAGGATCAAAAATAGCAACAACAACAAAAAAAGCAATTCTGTGTTGTGGGTACAGGTTTTCAACAGGCCATTGAACATCTCTATGTGGCATATAGGACAGACCATACTAAACTTATTGGAATATAGCACAGCTCTTACATTTCAATCCTATTAAAATATGTCCCTTAGAGAGGCAGATGAAACCTACCATCTTGAAGGAAACAGATAGGCACTTAAAATAATGCACTACACAAGTGTCTCAGCAGTGACAGTCCTATGCTGGATCCTTATAATTGCACATAAGCTTGTTTGTGTACAAGCCAACACTGCAACCAAAACACCAGCAAAAACAGAATTTGTTCTGGAAAATAACATTTGCTAACTTGGTTTTCATGTACCTGTAATTCTATGGCAGCAGCAGAGAATTCGTTCAACTTCTCTGCTGTACTAATAACTTTTAGCTTGAAAGCTGCATCAGATGATAACCGTTGGCAATTTCCAGACATGGTGATTACCAGAAATGTGTACAGAGAAAGAGGAGAAACTGCAAACTTTCATGTCATCATTTAAAGCCCATATTTTATTTTATTTTTTTTAAAAAACCAACCAAATCCGATTTTTAGGGTGTATCATGGAGCCAAAAATTCTCAGCTCCTGTGCAGGTATATTTGGTACAAATTGCTTTATTTTGTTCAGGATATGTCCAAATTACAACATGCGAGTAATCCTCTCCTGTTTAAGAATTACTGATATATGCAACATTTTCAAACAGTTTAGGTGAGATCCAGTGTAGGATTATGACTTGCTTTAACAATGATTAATTAGCATACCAAGCAATCTGACCTTAAAAACCTCATAATTAAAGCCTGTTTTTAATAGAAAGGATTCAATGACTGATTGAATTAGAAAAGGTTGCAATGGGGGAGCAGAGCAGAGCAGAGCAGAGCAGAGCAGAGCAGAGCAGAGCAGAGCAGAGCAGAGCAGAGCACTTTATTGGCCAAATGTGATCAGTCACACAAGGAATTGTTCTCTGTGCATAAGCTCTCAATATACATACAAACAACAAAGTAATATAATCATAAGACACCAATAGGAGAAGGTAATAGAAAAGATGAGAAGGATAACAGTAATGCAGCCATACTACATGGGTAAATAGCTTTAGGTCTAAGATAGTACTGTGGGAATTAGGCGTTCAACAGAATGATGGCACGAGGGAAAAAACTGTCCTTATGTCTAGTTGTTTTGGCATGCAATGCTCTGTAGCAGCATCCTGAGGGGAGAATTTGAGGAGTCTGTAGATATTTTCTTAGCTTTCTTTCTGGCTCATGTAGTATAAGATCCTCAATTGAAGGCACACTGGTTGCAATAGCTTTTTCTGCAGTCCTAATTATCCGTTGAAGTGTTTACCTGTCCTGTTTGATTGTTGTTCCAAACTAGACAGTTATACAAGTACAAATGACAGACTCAATAACCAGGAGGAAAATCTTCCATATTTATCATGCCAATTGTTTCAATATTCTTGCTCCTATGAGATGCTTTTTTCAAGAGGCAACGGGACTTTCTAGTTTTTCTTTGAAGATGTTTCACTTCTCATCCAAGAAGCTTCTTCAGATCTATATACATGATTTAATCTGTGCTGTGATTAAATGTTCCTCCAAAGTGCTATGATTAAAGAAACTGATATTTCAGAGGTGCATCATGTCTTTGCATCTGTGAGCCTATTTGATCACAAAACCAAATAGCAAGAGATAAGATTCTTCAAACACTGTCCCTGTTTTTCACTTGGACTGTTCTTAATTCAATGAATCTTTAAATTTAAGATACAAGGTAACTTCCTCTCTTCTCTCTCTCATGCTTCCAATGTTATTACTGTCTTCTCTCTCCAAGATGTAATTTAGATAAAAGTGAGACTATTCTATCTTCTATTTGTTTCTTAATTAATTCCGCTTTCTGTTAGCACTGTGTCTGTTAGCATTCATTGAGCTAAACCTGTATTCCCATGCTTATGTTTGGGAATATATCCTATAGCAAGATCTCCCAAGGAACTGAAATCTCCAACAACATCTGCTTCACTTTAGGTGAACCTCAGATCTTTCCAATGCAAAAAGCATCATCTCAGTTTAGGACTTCAGATCCATCCAAGGATATGCATGACTTATTTCCACAGTACCTTCACACAAGAGACAGAGACAGAGAAACAGAGATAACATATCATACTACTTGTTGAATTCTACATATACAGTATTTATACTCAGTTAGCTGTTAGCAGCAGTATCCTGATAACAGCAGTAAGGGGTCAGATGGGTCAGATAATTGGCAAGATGCCAGGCAAAGAATTTTGGTGCAAATTTCACAAACTGCACACACATTCAAAAGGGATAAAGGCATGCACCACCATCCTGTCCATTTTGACCCATCTTTCAAGATAAGTTGAGCCAAAGCGGGGGGGGGGAGCATACATAATGTTATCAGTTGAAATATAAATCAACAGCAGCCCATTGAAATACAAAGGCTATACTATATGATTTCTTAGAGTTAGCAGGAAATCTATCCAAATTCACTTATTTAAATTGTAGAGATTCAAGGGAAGGATCATAACTCCTTTAGAATTACAACACTAGAAATTCTCATTAAAAGTAATCAATGCTTGTCACATCAGCCCCACATCATTTGAGAAAAATAACCATGTGTCTTGAGATTGGAGACCCAATTTAATTGACAAGGTTAGATATCCACATCCTTCTGGCTCAGATTAGGTCTATATCTTCCAGTCTGTTTGATTGACATATTTTTCCAGCTTTGTTAATTCCACATCCAAAATTGCAGATGTTTTGAACTTTAGGGCTTCAGGAAGGAGATACATAAGATGCACAAACTGATAAAACTTCTGTAATATTTCACAGACTTCAGACTTGGCTGAAGTCACAGCAATCTTATAAAGCATTTCTCAAATCTACCCATTGGCAATTATAAAAATCCTGTTCGTCTTTTAATTGGAACACATCAAATCAAATTTGTGTCACAATGATATTAGAAACAGGATGTTTCAGGCACTGAATCATTTAAAGTATGTATATAAAATGAATATGAACTTTTGAAATATGAAATATGAGCTGAAAGTTTGAAGATTGGTTTAAAGCATCATTGGGCAACAAGCTTCTGTTTCTTTTGAAAACAGCAAGCAATACCATTTTTAAGCATGAAATTCCTTCCCGAATCTCATCCCAGCATCCATTTTTGCATTTCGATTGAGAAAATATTTGGCTTCCCGGGAACCTGTTTCGCTGACACCAGCATCACAAGTTTTTTTCCCTGGACACCTAAAACTTTTTCCCTGACCCCAGCATCACACGTGCTTGACAAAGGCTCAATTTTCAAAAGGATTCGGGATGGTATTTCATGCTTATAAGTAGTGGTGTTCACTGTTTTAAAAAAACAAAGCCTTTTGGGTGCCTGGGGAACAAAACTCATGATGTCAGAGAAACAGGTGACTGGGAAGCCAATTTTTTTTCATCTGAAATGCAAAATGGATGCTGGTATGTGATTTGGGGTGGAATTTCATCTTAAAAATGGTGTTGCTTAGATCCTTAGAATATCTGTTTCATTGCTCACAAAATGACTGTGGTGCCACGTTTTTTCTAATTTACTATACCATCTCACATTCCAGGTGGGTCCAGGTCATCTTGGGAATGAGTTTTGACAAGCAAATTACAGTGACAGATCCCTATTCATAACTAGCAGAGTTCCTAGTGATATTAATATATTAATAATATATTAATAATATTTCACTATTCTTTTCTGAAGATGTTTGAGGCTTCTGCCCCACTCTATTCCTATGCTAAGAATCATGATATTTGAACTAAAATCTAAACCTGCATGAACACCATACCTCACACAGACTTAGTTATAACGGCCTTCCATGTTGGCCCATTTCCCCAACTTTGGTTGGCTAATAATTCATTAAAAATGAAAAGGAGAACATAGTATATTATGCTAATGTGGAATTCACATTCAACCCTGAATTTAGTGACGGAATACCTAGCTGGTGATGTAATTTCTATCTTCTAATGATGACCTACAGGGTGTAATCTGAGGCTGTATGCTTGCCCCTTTTATATTTTGGTTATAATACAGTCAGTTCTTGACTTATGACCACAACTGAGCCCAAAAATTCATGATGCTAAGTGAGACATTTGTTAATTGAGCTTTGCCCCATTTATCAATCTTTCTTGTCATGGTTGTTAAGTGAATCACTACACTTGTTAAGTTAGTAAAACAGTTGCTAAGTGAATCTGACTTCTCCATTGACTTTCTTGCTAGAAGTTCGCAAAAGGTGGTCACATCACCATGGGACATTACAACCTTCATAAATTTGAGTCAGTTGCCAAGCATCTGAAATTTGATCATGTGATCATGGGAATGCTGTTATGGTTGTATGTGTGAAAAATGTCATGAGTCACTTTTTTCAGTGCCGTTGTAACTTTGAATGGTCTTCGAATGAACTGTTGTAAGTCGAGGACTACCTGTATGTAAGTCGTATTTCTCAGGAAAAATGAGAGTTTCCCTAATATGATAGCCAATTAATGATATCTCCCTGTATTGTTTGCTTTTGCAGTAAGCTTTTTCTGGAAACCATTCAAATGATACCTATGAGGAATGTATGCAATTGTCTGATGATCTTTCAGGGTTAGGGTTAGTGAGGTTGTTGAATCCTCACATGTTCTTTGGGAGGAGGAAGTTTATCTCCATTGTTTGCTTGCATTGGGAGTCCAAGGTGAATGCAATGCCAAAACAGGACTCATAGATCCTACATTTTAATTTGTCAAATATACAGGGCTATAATTAATTACTTACTGAATTAAGATGATACAAATGAAGTACAATCCAAAAGTAAAAGCAGAACAAGATACAAGCAAAGAAGAATTACAAAAATGTCGCCCCTCTTTCTCATGACCCATGAACAAATACACACACAAACACAGATATACAGGTAGTCCTCAACTTACAAGTTTATTTAGTGACCGTTCAAAGTTACAACGGCATTGAAAAAAGTGACATGACCGTTTTTCACACTTACGACCTTTCCAGCATCCCCATGATCATGTGATCAAAAGTCATATGCTTGCAACTGGTTCATATTTATGACAGCTGTTGTGTCCCAAGATCATTTGATCACCTTTTGCAATCTTCTGACAAGCAAAGTCACTGGGGAAACCAAATTTACTTAATGACCAGGTTACTAAATTAACAACTGCAATGATTTATTTAACAACTGAGACAAGAAAGGTTGTAAAATGGGTCAAATTTCATTTAACAAATGTGTCACTTCACAACAGAAATGTTGGGCTCAGTTGTGGTTGTAAGTCGAGGACTACCTGTACTGCAAAACCATACTTTTGACTGTGCTTACACACTTATGTTCGGCACATATAGAAATATGTATCACATCTTTATTTTCAGGATTTGCTCTGTAAAAATAAAGAAGACTCCAAAACAGATGTATGGAGGTCATGTAAAGCTTCATGCATGGGGGCATAACATAGTGTAACATCTATATCTTTCTTCTATAGTGTAACATCTTATCACCTTCTTAAAAGAAGGTGGATTATATATATTAGTCTGATAGCACCTCTTTATGTATTCATCTATCTGCAATGTGATATAAAACATTTTATTTCATCTATCTGCAATGTGATATAAAACATTTTTGTACCCTCATTGACCTCTTTGGACAAACTGAAAATAATTTTTAAAAACCCAGTTCTAACGAGGAGCAGAAAAGATGTTTCAGGTCACTGTCACAAAAAAAACATTCCTTTCTCAATTCATCTCTGCTCCTCACTTCTATAGCAGCAGAGGGAGAAATTGCAAATAAAAATCTGTTCTTCTAAAGGGGTTTTGGAATTCAATCCACTCAACTTTTAAAAGCATAAAACTCAAATCACTAAGAAGCCAGGCTTCAAAAGAATGGTTTGCATTTCCTTGACGCCTGTCTTTTGATAGAAAGTTCTTGGATCCATCAGAAGCTTCTAACATCAAGAAATCCCCTCCTGTGCCACGTGCTTCACTCTTTTTAGATCCTCTAATTCTCTGGAACAGATCTGGAAGACACAGAAGATTTCAAGTGGCAGGGAAATTATCCTGTATATTTCCTTTTTTAATCCTCTGATATAGTATGGGCATGGACTGAAGGATATGTTGGTTGGGAAAATGATGCAAAGAAGGTTAGGGTCCAATCACATGTGATGATTGTTAGGATATTGAATTTAGTAGCCGGAACTATAAAGTATACAATAGGCCAGAACACACAGTTATAAGTGATTAGAGAGTGCTGACTCATGCATGATGCAATCTACATTATGATTGGTCATTGTAAGCATAAAAGGGGGGTGTTTCTCTTTTTTCCCTCCTTTTTTTTCATTCTGTGTGTTCTGTACGCTGTTTAGATTTACCTCACAATGTTCCTGTGTTCCTGACTATCTTATGTTCTTTCTTTTCTGAATGTTGACAAAGACTGCTGTACATTTGAATATTAAATATATTTATATCTATATAAAAGGCTACAAGTTTGTGTCAGTGTCTTTGACTTCATCTGTCCAGCTGCAGCACAATTCCTATGTAAACACAGAAGCCAAGTGCATATCACTCTTTCAGATCTTCTAATTCTCTGGAAACAGATCTGGAGGACACTGAATATTTCAAAAACTGGTATCTTTTTCCCTCTCAAATCCTCTGATGCAGTACGGGCTGGATTGAAGGATATGTTTGTTGGGAAAAATGATGCAAAGAAAGTGGGGTCAATTCACATGTGTTGAGATCAGGTTTTTTTCTTTTTAGTGTTTGGTAGGTTCTCCATTTCTAAAAAAATTGTTTAAACTAAACAATTGGTTTGTGTGTGATTCTTGCCTCAAAATGGCAAAAAATCAGATAGTCAATTTTCACATTTGCCCTGCCAACATTTAATGGCAAAGGAAAAGGGGGTCCTTTTCCAAAACAGTATCCAAGGGGGTCCTTGGATCACAAAACTATACATAGAGACCTGCATGTGGTTCTAGATCTGGTAGACAATGGAATACAATTGGAACGGGCATGTGGTGCAGTCATTAAGTGAGACATATGATCACTGGACTTTGGAACTCACTTCCACTTCCACTGCAATAATTAAAGACTTCACGTGATTGCAACTTGTAATTGTTGTGCCTGGCACTTGTAATATGGCCTTTCTAGTGCCCAAACTGTTAACTGGACAGTTTAAAATATTGATGGATTTAATTTATATTTTCATTTATTAATCGCTGGGAATTTACAATATGAACCAATTTAAATCTAAACTATAAAAATAATGAAAATAACAAGCTAAGCCAACAAAACTAAATGTAATAAATAGAATTAATTAAAATTAATAATTGAGATAAAAGCTTCTTCTTTTTTTTAAAGGGTTTTAAGAGCCTTTTTGAAAACTAGTGTGGATATTAGGGCCCTCTGTTGTGCAAAAAATGCACTCGAAGGAACTGGAGCATCAGTAGAGAAGGCCTGACCCTGAATCATAGGGAGCTCAGGGCAATTATAGACCGACCAACTCAGATGACCTCAATAAGGATGGTGGTTCATCTCTGTAACCCAGAAAGCTACAGAAGAATTGGGAGATAAATTAATCTGTTTAGCCAGAAGCAAGGGAATCGTGCAAGCAGCTAGGGATTTGGTTGCCCTGAAGTAGTTAGAAGCAGAGCGCACACAGAGACACAAGGTTACATAAGGAAGAAAGGAGAAGAGCAGAAGTAGCTTAGCTTGCAGGCATGGTTAAGAAAAAGAAAAGTTAGCCTACTAAGAAGCAGTCACAAGAGATCATGGGAATAAGAAGCAAAGCATTTCAACCAAGGAAGAGAGAGAAAATTCCTAAGTCAGAGGTAAAGGCAGAAGACAGCAAGCTTTTCTCTTCACAGAACTTTGCTCAGTTGGGAATCCATTCCTCCCAGCTACCACAGAGAGGGCTTGAACTATGCAAAGGGTATAGGACAGTGGTTCTTAAAGGGATGGTAGTGGTGGTAATTTGTGAATATCCTAGGGGTTAGGGAGCAACTTTTGAGTCAAAGATCCAGTTTGGAATTGCTACTGCTGAGATGCTTGTGTAAAACAATCACATCTGTTTTATTGTGGGGGTAATGACATTATTCAAGATGAGATAAAGGGGTGATTGGGTCAAACAGTTTAAGAAGCACTGGCTTAGGAAACCAGCTGGCAGAGATGAAATTGAGCTAGGAAGTTTTACCCAAGAAGTAATTGTCTAGTAAATGAGTTGTTGGGAGTGGGGGGGGGGGGCAATTGAGGCTTGGAGTTAGATGGCCAGGATGGAGGAAGGCCTCAACGAAGAGAAAAACTGTTTTATGAGACTTTAAAGAAACAGTTGTTATTCAGGACAATTTTGTAAGAGATGGATTGCATTGATAAGATCACACTTGGACTATTACATCCAGTTTTGATCGCCACTATATAGAAAAGATGTTGAAATTCTAGAAAGAGTGCAGAGAAGAGCAACAAAGATGATTAGGAGATTGAAGGTTAAAACGTATAAAAAATGGTTGCAGAAATTAGGTACGTCTATTTTAATGAGAAGAAGGACTGGGTGATATAATAGCAGTGTTCCAATATCTAAGGGGCAGCCACAAAAAAGAGGGAGTCAACCTATTCTCCAAAGCACAAGAAGGCAGGACAAAAAGCAATGGATGGAAATTAATCAAGGAGAGAAACAACCTAGAAATAAAGAGAAATTTCCTGACAGAATTAGTGGAATGACTTGCCCCAAGAAGTTTTGGGTGCTCCAACACTGGAAGTTTTTAAGAGATTGAACCTTTTGTTTGACATACTATAGGGCTTCCTGCTTAAGCAGGGGGTTAAGGGGGTTGAACTAGAAGACTTCCAAGGTCCCTTCCAACTCTGTAATTCTGTTATTCTGCCTAAGTATACAGAATGGTACTAAACCTTTAAGGTTCTGCTCTCTTGTATGTGAGTGAGTTTTTTAAAAGAAGTTATTCTTCCTCTCCCCCCCTCATTTTGTCTTAACTAAGTGCCTAGTTGCTGCTAGATAGTTAACAAGGTAGCCAGTGGTGGGTTTCAATTTTTTTTACTACCGGTTCTGTGGGTGTGGCTTGGTGGGCGTGGCATGGCATGGCTTGGTGGGCGTGGCAGGGGAAGGTTACTGCAAAATCCCCATTTCCTCCCGATCAGCTGGGACTTGGGAGGCAGAGAATATTTGGGGGCAGGGCCAGTCAGAATTTTTACTACCGGTTCTCTGAACTACTCAAAATTTCCGCTATCGGTTCTCCAGAACTGGTCAGAACCTGCTGAAACCTACCTCTGAAGATAGCTCATTAATGTGTGACTTTCCCTTACTGAGCTCTACATTAAGCAACTTTGAGGATGAGAGAAAGAAGTTGAAGTGTATAAAAACATGCTCAAAGCAACCCTAATTGCTTTGGAACAGATTCCATGCAGTTCCTTTCTTGCTGCCACAGCGGCCACCTGAACTAGAATTTCTCTGACTGTAAGCATTGGGACTTTGCTAATAAACTTTTATTAATTGTAATTATCCTGGGATCTTACCTTGTGTTCACTTTATTCGGTATCTGATCAACCAACACTAAAGTCAGCAAGATATGTAGAGTACATGACAGTGATCTGGAGATTACGTGTATCACAGTTCTAAGATAATTTTCACCCAGAAAGAAATGCAGCTGATATATCATCTTTTGGGAAAACATAATCCAGTTCAGAACAGGAATTCCTCTCTAAAATCAACATCCTTAACATCCTGTCTGGATTTTATTTGTTTCACTTTATCATCACTCATTCAGACCATCCAGCCAGGCATTTAGCACTGTTGGTTGTGTTTTGCTGACATTTGATGCAAGATTATTTGGATCAGTGTTAATTCAATTGGCACATGTTCCACACATATTCCCCTGTGAATTTCTGTTAATTTTTTTCAGCAAGTCAAAAGTTAAAACTAATGTGACTTCCGGTGGCGCTGCGAAAGCTTCGAAGACGCCCGACATGGACGCCCACTCCATGGATCTGTAAAAGCCTCCCGAACAGCTGGCCAACGCTGTTGGGAGACTTGAAAAGGCTCTCCCCGGGCAAAGGGGAGAGTGAAGAGCAGGCTGGTGGGGGTAGAGTTCCCCAAAGCCCCCCAGAGAAAACTCTGGGGTGCGAAGTGTGGGAACTCCCCAGAAACCAGCCAAGCAGCTCCGGACCCGGAACGACTCTGCTAGATGCAGAGCAAGAAGCCGCGACCACCCCAGCAATGTAATTTTAAAGTATTAAAGTATTTTTTGGTAATATAATTTTAAGAAATTTTTTGAAGAAAATCTTAAGAGCTGGCTTAGCAGAGCAGGAGAAGAGTAATGAAAAAGGGAAAATCTTTAACTCCGTTTGAAACAAAGGGGAAAATGGCGCCTGAGGGCATGCAGGAAATTTACAAGTGAATGTGATCGTTAGTGCTTGTTAGCGCTTGTTAACATTTGCAACAGAGACAGAGCTACCGGATTATACTATAAAGTAGAAGAGGAATGAAAAAAGAATTGGATACTGATTTTAAATAAGTTTGCTGTTTAGACTGTATGGTTAATATATGGATTTTGCTTGATAGTTGAATAAGTACAAGTTGAAATATGGCTGACACTGGATCTGCTGGAGTATTGCTTGGTAAATCAGAAAAAGGCGTTTGCAGAAATTTTTCAAGAACTTTTGGATTCTCCTGTTCCTAACATTTTGGTTTTATTTGAAAGAACTCCTCAAAAAATTAACTGGAGGAATAATAATGATTCCGTGGAGGAACTGGAGGAATTGGAGATAAATGATGAAACCAATCAGAACAGTTTGGAAGAAAAACAGCTTGTTGGGACCGAACTGCAGGAAGGAACAATGGAACTAGAGGTTTTGCCAGACACTTCCACTCAGTCAACAGAAGAGTTAGAACTGGATTTATCGCTACAAGCGGAGAAACTATTTGGCAAAAAATCGTGGCTTTACAAACAAAGGGGTAAATTGCTGGACTTCGCAAGCAAGAAAGGATGAAATGTGGGCTTCAAGTTTAAGCCAAAGAAAAAGACTATTAAAGGAAAACGAGTTCTCATGACACATCAACCTCAATTTAAGCTTAGGAAATTTTTTAAAAAGAGAGGAAGGGTAGGAGTAATGTTGAAAGAATTATGGAAAAGGATGGATTGGAAGAAATATAAGAAGAAGAAGAGAAAGCTTAACTAAACTGGTAGTCTTTAAAGGTTATTTTAAAGCAAGGATATTTTATACACAAAAATGATAATTTTTTAAATGTTTGAAGGTACTATAATGGTTAATTAAAAACTTGAAGGACGCTTTTCGGAAAGTTTTCAATTTATATTAGTAGAAATGGTTTAAGCCCTATTGATGATTTTACGAGATAAAAAGTTTAAGGCTTTTAAAATGTTTAATTTTAACAAAAAAGGATGGATAGCAATTTTAGTGTTATTATAGAAATGTTGTAAATGAATAGTGTTTGTGTTGAACTTATATTAATAGAAACGATCTTAGATTTAAAAAGTTTAGGGTTTTGTTTTTTTAAAAAAATGTATAACTAATAAGTAAAAAGCATGAATAATAACGATAGTTTTACTATAGATGTTGAAAAAGAATGTGCTGGAGAATTTGGGAAGGATATTCAGTTAGGTTTTTCTTCTTTTTTCTTTTTTCTTTAATGTTTGTAATATTTTTAGGGAGGTTGATGAATTTAAATAAGGGGAGTTAAAGGAGCTATGGGAAATTTTGAACTTTACAGTGTGTTAGCATATTTTAGCAAACGTTTATCATTGCAATACCCTGTTTCTGCTTTGGGAGGTCTAGGGTGGGGAGGGGAGGGTTGGATGGGTTGGGGGAAAGAAGCTATATAAATGTATGTATAATTGGGAATTCGGGGCTGCTTGAATACCACTTAAGATTGTACTTGAAAGGATAAAAGGAAGGGGTAGAAGAGCAGCCCCGAAAAAACCAAAAAAACCTGACAAAAGTGAAAAGCAAAAATGATGTAAATCTGTTTATTAAAAATGTGATGAGGGAGGGGGGATTGGGGGCAGGGGGGGAGAAAATGTTTGGAAATTTTCCTTGTAAAACTTTTCAATAAAAAAAAAAGTTAAAACTAATGAATATGCCTTTGTTTAAAATGTGGCAACTGGCATGCCGCTTACATAAATACCTTTAATGTTTGTCTTTGTTTAACATAACTATGTGTTTGTGTGTGTGTGTGTGTCTGTCCTATAATGCATTATTTAAAGCACCCTTTAAACAAAGTTAGGCCTAATATACAGTTTTGCATTTATCTTTCCCAAATATATGGGATCTTCTCTGTAATTTTCACAGCATTTATTTTGCTTTTTTAAAGAAGTCAAATAACATATAAAAGTGAACACCATTTGCAGCTGCCATCTGTGCTAAAGAAAAAAGCTACTTAAATGTATCCAGGTATTTTACGTAAAAAGAAATCAGTACCAGACTTTTTTCATCTCACTTGGAAGAAAACTTTTACTCAAATTTCACTTCATGCACCATTATGTTATAGCATTCCATTCCATTACCAGACTTGTATTTATTGCCATTTAGAGTGGCATCTGCTAGAGTTCAATATTTCAGAATGAAAAAAATCCACTGTAAAATTCCTTTAACCACACAGACATAGAACCTTCTCCCCACAGAAACAAGGATGGTATTGTAGTGAAATGAACTTTTCATGCATGACCGTTCTAACAAAAATAAGTAATGCGATTATAATTTTCAAGCATTGGATGTAATTAGCTGTCTAGTGAAGAGTTGACATACCACCTGGATTATAAAATTCATTACCTGAAAAATATAGCTGATGCAAAATTGATAGTGGTCTACTAGATTATATTAATTCTTCATAATATGTTCATATTATGAAATATTGCAACAGCAAGCATTTCCCACCTCAATAGGGAAGTCAGTGATATAGCAAAGAAGTGAGGACTCTGGGACTACCTGAGTATGGCCAAATGGCAAATCATAATTGAATAACATGAGGACAGCAGGTATCATAAGCTCCTTGTGTCAAATGAAACCTAAGGTGAAAAACATAGATACTGTAATATCTTGATAGAAAGTATCCTACTGTGTGCCATGCATTTGGGATAGGGCTTACATATTTAGACTACAGAGATCTGGATGACTGCTAGATAGCAAGGAACCCTCAGTGGGGTATATCATCTCTGTGTCTAACTTTTAAAAAGATGTCTTCAATTTTATTTTAAAAGCACATCTTGATGATGATACCCTAATCATCTTTTTAGAAAATGACTGCCATCTCCCTGGATAAGGAAGAGAGTAAAGAAGACCAACACTTGTGAGAAATTTGGACCACTGTTCAAAAATATATACCTAGTGTTATTAGCAAATGTCATGTAATTTTGCCTCTAGATGGGGCTCCTGAACTTTAAAATGAAGGCGTTCATAACAGATGTATCTCTCATTCTCTCTGTTGAATGCATTTGGAGCATCACATTTCTTAACTTGTACAATTAATTCAGCTACTCTCTATTTACTCCCTTCGCCAAAATGACACTATCAATTGTGAGATTTCTACTGGCCAACTTTAAAAAATATGTTTGATTAAATTGTGTTCTTTTCACTGCTGCTGTTTTTTAATCATTCCTTTCTAGATTTTTTCAAGCTTTATTTACACTGAAGAAAAATACAATTGATTCCTGAAAGTTCTTTATCAGGCACCATTTCGGTTTGAAATGGTATCACTCAATTTAGTTCACACTAGTGAAAAAAGTAAATGTTCATATCAGTGTGTAATACCCACAATGCACATTGTACTTTTAGTAAAAGAGAGAAGATGCTAAGGAATTTTGTCCTGTTCACTCATCCTTATCACTTGTAATACCTCTTGTTAGTCTAAGTCACTTAACCTACGCTCTGAATGGAGCTAGAAGCAAAGCGGTGATACAGATAAATAGGGCCATGTTTAAGTACCATGATTTGCAAAGAGGAGTACATGGAAACTAATTAACTATCAAGGGTAGTTCATATGTTCCTGAATTAAAATTTCTGGCAGTCTTCAGTCCTGGTTCAGCAACATCTGGAAGGCCAGAGGTTTCCAATCCCGCTCTAAATTGATTTAGCAGATAATTAACCTTCAGATTATTTACACAACCCACTCTACCAAGGGAGAAATCTAGGCATTTTTACTAAACCGCTTATTTCCTGAGTTGCTTTTTCTGGGGCCATAAGTCCAAGTAGATGACAGGTTAGTCAATGATTATTTACAATTTCCCACACATCCCTAAATTATTACATTTCTGTGTATGTGTGCCTTTGGTTTGTGATTCCTGGCCATTGCCTGGACTAGTCCTTGCAATTTTTTGGAGTAAATATTTTTCAGAAGTGGTTTGCCTAGCATCTTTCCTAGAACTGAGAGAGAGATCAACCAGCTGGTTTTGTGCCTAAGGAGGGACTAAAATTGAGCTGAGGTGGGACTTAATTGAACCGAGGTGGTGCAGTGGTTAGAGTGCAGTAGTGCAGCTACTTTAGCTGATTGTTAGTTCAGCAGATCAGCGAATCAAATCTCACCAGCTCAAGGTTGACTCAGCCTTCCATCCTTCCAAGGTGGGTAAAATGAGGACCTAGATTGTTGGGGGGCAATATCAGTGGTGGGATTCAGCCAGTTCGCCCCACTTCGGGAGAACCGGTTGTTAACTTTCTAAGCAGTTTGGCAAACTGGTTGTTGGTAGAAATCATTAGGGCAGAGAACCGGTTGTTAAATTACTTGAATCCCACCACTGGGCAATATGCTATTTAGTATACTGTCTTTGGTGTAAGCTGCCCAGAGTCCTCGGAGAGTAGGCGTCATAGAAATATGAGTAATAAAATAATAATAAATAATAATAAAACTCCCAGTCTCCCACTTGCAGCCTGATGCCTTTACTGCTACACCAAACTGGCAGGAGAAGACAAAAAAAAACAAACCCTTGCTTGGTTGCTTTCCCTTTTCTATGGAGAATAATATCCTACCCTATTACCCTTTGGATATTCCCTAACAATGGAATGGAGTTCAGTGTGTTTTCTTTCTGTTTCCTAACAAAATTTTCCCTTAGCCTTTAGGATGACACTTATCTGGTACATTCTTAAAAAGAGTAAGACAGATTGTGAAATAGCCCAAATAGCTATTTGGTCCAATAGCTCCATCATCATACTCTTCTTGCCCTAAAGCAAACCTTCCCAGGTGATGAGATGAAACCTACAGGTTGGAATCTTCTATGCTCATCTTTCTCATGACATTCCCAAGTTTGACCAGAATCCCATATCCCAGCTTGCCTTTCACATGCTCAGCCAAAACACAACTTAATGATCAGGTGGACAGATTCAAATGTCTCCCATCAATCCAACCCATTTGTGAATAATATTACCAAAGACTCCTAAGTACTATTACTCTGCAATCTATATTCATTTACCTGTGGATCTCAACTTGGATGCCATTGTGGCTGCCCCAGTCATTAATTATATAATGGGTTAATGGAATAAAGAACAGATTCTGGTCAGTGAGTGGATAAACTTCTCTGAAGGTATAACCAATTTTTTGCTCCCTTTTTACTATCTTTGCTACCTTTTTTGTGGGTAGTGATTGGATCTCAATCTATAAAACTGCCTAAAGGGACTCCATCAGCATAGTTATAACACAATTGTTTCCTAATCCACCTGTACATGGTCTGCCTCTGTAGCCAATTCTTTGTCTTCAAAAATATTTCTCCAAGTTAGTGGCTGTTGAAAAATCTTTGGACCAGATTAGTTAAAATGCACTCTTACTGCTCTCTGCTCCATATTATTTTCTGGCAACAGCCGTAAAATTAAAATTGAAGGTACCTTAGATACATGAGTTTAAGTAACAAAGTTTATGATAGTAATTTTTTTCTGGGCTTTACAGTATCTCTTTTTAAAGCATCAGAAACATGAATGAGTGGGATAGTACCTGATATGGTTTCAAACTTCATTGGGGCAGGCAATCCCTTCTCTGTGTTTAGATCAAGGTCAAAGGAAGCATTGAGAAGGCTGCTGTGTTCCCTTCGGTGTAAATGCCATTCAAGTCCATTGTGGGCTGCTCATTTTCAAAGTGACTACTAGAATCATATAGGAATGGAGAATCACTAGAAATCTGGTCCACAGGAATGCCACTGTTTGCACCTTATCCTTATCCATCAAATTTAAAGGCAAATACTTAAAAGAAGAAGGCAGATCCACTGTTTTCATACATGTCAAACCATGAATGATGGATGGCGGGAGACTCATTTATTGACCATACTAGTATTGTCAGTCAACCCACAATTTGGCAGATGGTGGCATTTCTGTATTTTTTTAAAAAATATGGCTAGGTTTCTTTTGTAGAAGCATGGGACAAATAGATATGAGTGATCTTCTTTGTGAATTTGAATACATATAGGCAGATGTGTGATTACTATGCTTTAGAAACTCAATTCATATCTGCTGCATATTCTGGGAGTCCTGTTAGTATACAAGAAACAAGTTGAAGTGTATCCTTTCCTATTTCTCTATCCAGTATCTCCACAATGGAGAAAGAAAGAAACTATACATCATAGGCAAAAAACCTATGGCTCATCAGTTAGTGGACTTGTATGAGTTCCAGAAGTATGCACAATCATGAGGGAAGCTGGGATTTCCCTATAGGATCACTCAATCCCCAACCCTGGTAAAATGAACTCATACTCATTCATCGTTGTTGGGTCTTGCTTCCTGACTGAATTTGTCACATACAGACATGATAATAAACCCATTCATCCAGTAATCACAGTAATCCACTGTGAGTTTTTGCCCCAGAGACAAATTCCTTGTGTGTCCGATCACACTTGAACAATAAAGAATTCTATTCTATTCTATTCTATTCTATTCTATTCTATTCTATTCTATTCTATTCTATTCTATTCTATTCTATTCTATTCTA
>WNWU01000034.1:2533961-2547805 GCA_012654045.1 Ptyas mucosa | reverse complement strand
TGTTTCCCTACTTCTGGTGGGCCCAGAAGGCCCAAAAATCAGCTGGTTGGTGGGCGCATGTACCCCAGAGCTGAGCTGGTGTGCCCACTAATATGGCTCTGCGTGCCATCTGTGGCACACATGCCATAGGTTCGCCATCACAAGTCTAGAGGAAGAAGGTGAAATATGAAATGAAAGCCCCTTTTGAACCAGAAGGGTCTTCTCCTTCCAAGGTGCTACCTACTGATGGACAGGGATTCTCCACATCTTTCAGGTTCTCTAATGGAAGATTCTTTTAATGGAACCTGAGATAAAAATGAAAAGATTCTGTCTGTTGGTATATCAACACATCTGCAGAGATAGGACTTCTGCCATTATCATGGTGAGGACATGGTCAGGCCTTGCCAACTCAGTGGAAGTATCCAAAATTGTGGAGAGGCGTGGCCTGCACTTCACTGTCCTGGGGAGAGAAGGGTCAAAATTCAAAACTAGCCATGAGCCTAGAGTGAACCAAGAGTGAACACGTGGAGGCTTTGAGAGGCCTGACAGCTAGCCTGCCAATGGGGTTCCCCTGAATCATTTTTCCTTTAGCAGAAGCAGAAGAAGAGTGTAGAAATGCATCCCCTCTGTGAACCTTTCTTCTAGCCTTTCTCTTTAGGGATTTAGTGCAGCCATCTTTTAGGGGACTTCAGAATTCCTCAGCTGAGAACACTAACCTCATTAAAATGAGAGCTGGCCTGACGTCTTCCTTCCTAGGGTTCCAGGTGTTGGCACAAACACCCATCAAAACCTGAAAGTAATAATTGTTCATTTGAATTATAAATCAAAGTTCTCTCTATGTGGGGGAACACTGTCTTCCACAGGAGGGAAGGGCTGCATTCCAGAGGGCAATGAAACTGCAGATTGTGGAAAATTTGGCTGATAGGAAGACACTCAAAATAGCTCTTCCTTAGTATTGCCCAGTATTTTCCCCTCCAAGTTATCAAAATCTTTCCACGAATCTGAGAGGCTCTTCTTGAGTTTGCTATGCTGGCCAAGTTAGTTAGTTAGTTAGTTAGTTAGTTAGTTAGTTAGTTAGTTTATCAACAAGTACAAGGAAACAATAACAGTATAGACATAGACATGGACACATGAAAACATTTTTTGGTACAAATAAAAGGATATAAATAGGCAAAACATAGCCATAAACAGTGGTGGGATTCTGCCGGTTCTAGGTGGTTCGGCCAAACTGTTTGTTAAATTGCTGGCTCGCCCCACCCCTTGCCCCACCCCTCCGCACCACTGGGCGAGGGGTGGGCGAGCCAGCAATTTAACAAACGGTTCGGTGTTTTTTGGTAGTTTTAATGGCCTTGCAGCTGCTGCGGGGCTTCAAAGGACTGCCCTACAGCTGATTAGTGTCAAAAGAAAACAAATGAGTAGACCCAGTGGTGGGATTCTACTTCGGTAGAACCAGTTGTTAAGGAGTTAAATAGTTAAGCCAGTGGCTGCCAAAGGAGGCGGTACTGCGGGCCATGGGATGTCTTAGGGGGGCGGGGCGGCAGGGGGGCACTAGAGGCAAAGGGGGCGACAGGGGGGGCTAAGTGGCAAGGAGGGTGGCCCCCACCCTTTGCCCTGTGCCTCGCAGCAGTTATCTCCTTGCAAGCAAACAGCAGGAAAAAACTCCTTTCAGCTTTAGTTTAGGCTTGAATAGATCTACCTCCTGATTCTCCCGACTCTGATTCGCTCTCAGCTGTTTTGTGCAGGCTCTTTTGCAAGCTCTTCTTTTGAAACCTCTTTGCTAGCTGCAAAGAGTGATTTTTTTTCCCTAGCTAAAAGGAAACTGAAACTAAAGCAGGCTCTGCTACACGCAGGGAGAGAGATTTCTTTTTCTCTTTGCTCACCAAAAAAGGTAGGTGTAAACAATGGGAAATTTAGTTCAAAAGAGGAGAGTTCAAGATTTTAAAACACAAAAGAAAAAATTTATCTGTTTAACTAGGGAATTGTAATAATTGAGATACTATTAATTGTATATTGTATTGAAAGCAGAAATGGTTAAGTTGAGGTTTGGAGGAATATATGGGGAAACTATTTGGTTTATTATTATTGGTAAATATAATTAATGGATTTGTAAGAAATTGGATTGCATGGAAATAATTGGAATATTCATGTTCATATTGATTAATATACAAAAAGATAGTTATATAACTGATTGATTTATATTAAAATGTTGAATTTGTATTAAACAACTGCAATATTACATAATTAACCAATGTGAGGATGGATATAAAAATAGATGACAATGGGAAGGGGTATAATATAGAATAGAAGGGAAAAATTGAATTTGATTAAGATTAGAGATGAGGATGAAGGGTAATATTGGTTTTTTTAAAAAAAGATGAGGAATAAATATGGCAAAAAGGAAATATAGAAATTGTAAATTTAATCGAAATGACTAAACACTGTTTAAATTTGTGAACCAGCCAAATATTCAATTCAAAGAAAATACATTGTATGTTTGTATGTGTGTTTCTAATTATTGCTATTTTTTCATATTTGTTCTCCTTTATTCTTTAAAGTTTAACAATTCATTCTTTATCTTAATATTTTTATATTTGTTTGGGTTTGGCTTTCTTGCCTTTCATCTTTTTTATTGTACAGCAATCTTTCTCCTCCAACCTACCATCTCTCTTTTCTTTCCTTACTTTCTCTTCCCTCCCACTTCTTCTCCTCCCTACTTCCTCTTTCTTTCTTCTTCTCCTCTCTTCCTCCCTCTCTTAACCTCACTCCTACTCCTACTCCTTCATCCCTCTCTTGCTGTATCCTTTTGTGCATATGGACTACTCAGAGGGCTGAAAAAGTAATTTTTGACTGGTCCTCGCACTTGTGACCAGTCCTCAAACTTACGACTGTCCTCACATTTTACGTTTTTGCCCTATCTTGTCACCATGGTGAAGAGAAGCAGTTGTGAAATGAGTGAAAGTGTTATTAAGAATGCTACAATGGGCATAAATGATGACCAGTCATAAGTGCAAAGACCGGTCAAAAGTGCGAGGACCAGTCAGAAATGACTTTTTTCAGCCTTCTGGGTAGTCCCTATACACATAGCCATGGCCACCTGGTCACATGACCAGCTAGTCACACCCACCCAGTCACATGACCTCCAAGCCACGCCCACAAAATAAGCCACGCCCACAGAACCGATAGTAAAAAAAATTAGAACCCACCCCTGGACATGAAGCAGCAGGTGGAAGCTAATCAGAGAGAAATCCAACCCTTGAAATAAGGAGGAATTAAAACTCCCTTCCGCTATAGAATTCTATGATTTTCTCTGTGCTTTCTGCCACAATGATTGTGCTTCTCTGTGGTTCATGAACAGACAACTTCCTACATGAAACAGTGGCCAAAGGCCACCAAGAAAGTCAGTGACTGGCCATTCCTAGTCCCATGTTTATGTTTTATGTCTATATGTCTGGATCTTTGGCCTATTGAGTCAGCCATGGATATGTCAATAGCCGCCTTATTATCTTCATATATAATAATTGGATAAGATGGTTCTTTCCAGACACTGGTGATTAAATCATCGAGCCATGTAAGGTTGTTGGCAGCTTTGGATAGACATATGTATTCTGCCTCTGTGGTTGATGTAGCTATCAGAATTTGCTTACCCGTATACCAAAGGACAGGGCTGTTGTTTAGAAAAAATATATACCCCGAGGTGCTTTTTCGGCTCTTTGTATCTCCGGCCCAATCCGCATCTGCATAACATGTAATAGTTGGTTGATTGAGTTTATCTGGCTCTATATGTAAACATTTGTCAGAACTATATTTAAGGTATCTTAGTACTCTTTTTATTGCCTCCCAGTGGTACGTTGTAGGTTTGCCTACATGTCTAGAAAATAAATTAACAGGTAATGCAATATCAGGTCTAGTCCAATTTGCTATATACAAAAGCAATCCAATGATGGATCTGTAGAGCGTATTGTCTTTGAACTCTGGTGCCTCGTTGTACATATTTTTTAGAAAGTCAGGTTGCATAGGGGCTTCACAATTTTTGGTGTCAGTCATGTTACATTTGTGTAAAAGTTCAATAATCTTTTCCTTTTGTGACAATTGGAAACCCTTTGGTGATTTGTTGATTTGCACCCCTAAGTATTTGTTTATTAACGAGAACTGCTCTCCTAGTCTTTTAGCAAAAGCTGTGCATTTGTCCTTGTGCTTATTAATGTATAAAATATCATCCACATAAACAAGAATGTATTCTGGGAAGTCGCCTTCTTTTCTGGTGAAAAAACAATTGTCGGCTAGAGTTGCAGTAAATCCCATTGATTCGAGTGCTTTGGCAAGGCATTCGTACCAACGTTTTCCAGACTGTTTCAGTCCATACAAACTTTTATTGAGCAACCACGTTTCACCTCTATTAGTATTTTTGCAGAGTGGTGCTTTGACATAAATTTCCTTGTCTAGCTTGGCGTGTAAATACGCCACTTGAACATCGAATTGGTAAACTTCCAGATCTAACAAAGAGGCAATTACTAAGGCGCATATAACACTCTCCGTCCTCACAGTTGGAGAGTATGTATCGGTATAGTCCTCCGGGTACTTTTGTGCAAACCCTTGAGCTACGAGACGGGCCTTGTATAGTGTTTTGCCCCACTCTAGGTTCTTGATTTTAAAAATCCATCTGGTGCCTATTGGGGTCTTATCATCTGGTACTTCGGTGGGGGTGAATACATTCAAATCTTTAAGACTGCTCATTTCCTTCTCTATGGCAGACTCCCATTTCAATCTCTCTTCATAAGGAAGTTTTAATATATCCTAATAAGAATTAGGTGTAATTGTGTCAGAATGTACCTGTAGTATGTAGTCCTCAAATCTTTTGGGTATTTGATTTCTATTTGTCCTAACTGGTCTGTCTGATGTAGAATCTGTATCGTGTAGATATCTAGCCTCTTTCTGAGTGAGTGAGTCTACCTTTATTTTGGGATGGTCCCCTTTCCATTCCTTGATCTTGACTTCCCGATGTTTGGGTTTGATTCTTCTTTCCCCTTTGTTTTCTCGGATATCCCGTGTGTCTGGGTTTTGAGTATCTAATCTGATTTCCTGCCTAGGGCATATTTCGTTAAGGTGTATTCTTGACCAGTTCGTATTTTCATGAAACACCGCTGACCTGGATATAACAAATCTATTGTTATCTACAAATCTGAACCCCTTGGTACCCGGCTCATACCCCATGAATCTTAATTTTCTGGACACCTTGTCCGCTTTGTGTCATAATTGTTTGGGAATATGCACATCGGCGGTGACTCCAAATACATGTAGGTGAGATATTTGGGGCCTTTTTTTGTACAATAGTTCGTAGGGAGTTTTGTTGATTATGCTAGACCAGGTTCGATTGAGAGTGTAATTTGAATATACTAGGGCCTCAGACCAGAAATGCTGACCAATTCCTGCGTCCTCTAATGTACACCTTATCATGGTTTGTAGTGTGGAGTTCCATCGTTCTACTACGCCATTTCGAAAGGCTGAGAACGGACTGGTCGTAAAGAGTAACACGCCTTTGGATCTGAGCCAATGTGTGAATTCTTTCAATAGGAATTCTGATCCCCTATCTGTCATTATTTGTTTAATAAGTGAGTTGTGTTGTGTTTCCACCATCTTGTAGAACTCTTTAAATTTCTGAAAAGCTTCGCTTTTATGTTTTAACGTGTACACGAAGCCGTAGCGACTATAGTCATCTACGATGGTGAGAAAGAACCGTTTTTTGTATATCACAGAAGGTTTTAATGGTCCCACTAGATCCATATGTACTAGATTGAAAATTTGATTGGTTGATTGGGATGATGTTTTTGGCCTAGGTTTAGTTTTTAACTTAGCACATTTACACACTGAGCATTCGAGATAATTCTCACAGTCCTTTACTTTAACACCTTTTGTACAGTTGAGCATTTTTAAAACTACCGGAAAACTAGCATGTCCTAGTTTTCGGTGTAACAGGTATGCACACTCATCATGTATAGGCTTACCTAACGATGGTCCCTTTTGTTGTTGTATCTCATTTTTCTGTCCGTTGTCTTCTTTGTTCCCTAGTTTCTCTTCACCTGTGTCATCACTTAGTTCCCTCTCAGTCTCTATTCCCGGGTTAGCGTTTATGCAATGTAAATTGTCTTTCTCAAAGTATAAGTAAGGTAATTCCCTTCTGACGATGACTTTTTCTATGTTTTTGTTATTTTTGCTTATGGACATCTCTCCGTTCAAGAGTGATATCTTTATTCCAAATTCTTTACTAAGTTTTAAGATTGCTAATATGTTGTGAGATATCTCAGGGACCAATAGCACCTGCTCTATTTTTCCTATTCCAGGCAATGCCACACTTCCTTTCCCTGTCATGTGAACATCGTTCTGGTTGGCCACTTTGATATAGAAATCTTCTTCAGTGAAAGAAGACAGTAGTTGTTTGTTATATGTAGTATGATTGGAGGCCCCTGAGTCCAAGAGCCATGATCTTTCTCTACAGTTTTGATTAGTAGTGTGTGTTTGCTCTCCCAATTCATATAATGACCCGTTTCTATTATCTCTGTAATTTTCTCTGTTTTCTTTTCTATCCTTGGCGTTGGGTGAATTTCTACGCCTGAATCTATCTCCTGATGGGTGTCTTTCTTGATGTCTGAATCTATCTTCATATCTGTTTCTCTCTATATAATTTCTTGGGCAGTCCCGTTTGAGGTGTCCTCTGGACCCACAAATGTAGCATTCTGTTATGTCTCATGGCCTATCCTGGAAGTAAACCTTTTTAGTGTGTCTGTGTTCCACTTGTGTAGAGTGTCTGCTCTTCCTCAGATTGTCTTCTGCTATGAGCATGTTTGATAATTTCTTGATGGAAATTTGCCCTAAGCTGAGCGTATCTAAGTGCATGATGTAATTATCCCATGTGTGGTCTAATGAGTTAACAATTACGCTTTTCATGATTTGATCTGAAATAATCTCTCCTCTTAAGTGTAATTCTGCTCTGCTTGCATTTAGTGCCACTAGGTGTTCGCTCATGGGTGTGCCTGTTTTAATCCTAGTAGAAAAGAAGTCCTTGGATATTTTAGTGGTGGTGGCTACACTATCACTGTAGAATAATCCAAACATATCTTGTACAATTTCTGATACTGTTAGGTGTTGTTTGACACTATGATACAAAGTGGGAGATATACTAGATATAATTAAATAAAATGCTCTATGGTGTTTACAGTCCAAATCAAAAGTCCAGGGTTTTTTTGGAGGGTTAGTAATAAAAAATAATAAGTTTTCTTTCAAAAGGGCAATCTGAATCTGTTGATTCCATTCAATCAGATTAGATCCATCCATCTTTAGCTTAGAAAAGTCATTTGGTAAGTTTCCACTATTATTTGTAAAGCTACTTACAGCAGGTGCCTGTCCATGGTCCTGAATCTGCTGGTAGCAGCAATACGGCATGGGTATGCCTGCTGCAAGTTTAAACAGCTTCCTATGCATTTTTTTCTTTTTCTTCTAGTTGAAACTGTGCATGTGCAAGGCTCATTTCTGTTCTGTAGTCGTCGGAGAAGGATCCTCTTGCCGCAGCTCCCTCGTAGAGGCCTCTCTGGGTCTCATAGTCCTTGGGCTCGCCTTCTGCAGTCCAGCGATGGGTCGAAGACGGTCTCTTCAGATGGATCGGCGGCATTGGTGAGTATATACATCTGGTTCTGGGTTCCGGTGTCCGCGGTCTCATCGAGGAGTGTGTTATTGCTGGAGGGGCTGCAGTAGCATTTGTGTTTTTCAATTTGCAGTTCAGATGTTCTTCCTTTTGGGTCCTCATCCCACTGGGTGTTTTGCGGTTTTTGTGTTGATGTTCATTTCGGTGCTGAAAGCAGCGATAATGGTTTTCATTGCCTTTTTTATCTGCTGCTCGGTTGGAGATATTTCAGATTCTGAATCATATTCCTCTTCCTTATAGTTTTTATTTTCTTCATTTTTCATAGTGTAGTCTGTTTCCCGCACTGTTTGGTTTGAGTCTCAGGTTCTGATTGATTGATGGTCGGCCATTTTGGCTGGTTGTTTCATTAAAGATGGCCGCCATTTAATATTTTGCGCGGGAAAGTTAATATCGGTGTTGGTTGTGAGCTTGGTGGCATCTAAGTTGCTTACTGAGTCATGGTCTTCATGTTTACGTGTTGGATCGTGGCCTCCTCTAGTTGTCTCATGTCCGTTTATGAGGTATTGTAGGTTCACGATGAGGTTTTCATCGTCATTTTGTGATTGTAATAGCTTAATTATGTTTAGTCTTAGGTTGCCGTTTGCCTCACGTTCGTTCATTTCATCGTTCATCATGTCATTTTTGGATCCCTCTGTCATTCCTGCTGGGAAGACGTTTTTTGGGGATCGTTGTGGTGTCATCTTTTTCATGTTTGCTCAAGTATTCGGTTTATTTTGCTGTTCGTTTGTAGTTTTTTCTTATTTCTTATTTTCTTATTTTCATATTTCTTTGTTATTGGGTCATTGGGCCATCCCCTGCTACCATTTTGTCAAATATATGAGGATCGGACCCAATAACTGACAGAGACTTCAGATTAATTGAACAGAATGTGTTTTATTCTTACAGGTTACTTTCACTGACAACTGTCATCAAGGAAGAGAGCAAGTGAGAACAGCGGGGGACTGCCTTAAATACTCAGTGGGTGGAGATTAAGGTAAGTTGATGTCTGGGGGAGTGGTTAGTATGATAAGAGGGTGTGGCAGTTCTTATGTCATTGGAATTTAAGATTTAGTAAACAGGTGTAAGGCATTTAAGTGTAACAGATGAGGTATGACTAGGAAATGAGGGGAAAATGCCATTGCTGTTGACAAAGACTGAACTGAAAAAAGTGTTGAAGAGATCAGCTGTAATGGCATCATTGTTACGATCTTCACCATTTGGCCCTTTTAGAAGTGGAATGGTTTTTGAGTCTTTAAGTTTGGTATTTACAAAATTATAGAATGCACGATTGGATTTTATGTGTAACAACTCTTCCTCCTGTTTGCAGTGGTAATTGATATATTCTGTTTTTACTTTGCTGCATATAGATTTGTATTGATTTTTGAAGTAAGCTACATAGCCAGTTTTATTTTTCAACCAAAGGGGTTTTTTTTATTGGAGTTTCCTTATTGATATGAGTAATTTGTTCTTTTTGGCTTTGGATGTTACTAATGGTACATATAGATTAATGACTCCTTGAACTTCAAGTAGAAAACTATTATAATAGTCTTCAGCAGTATTGCAGTCATTGAATAGGATTTGCCAATCTAGAGATGAAAGGTCGGCAGCTATGAGATCGTAATTTGTTTTTTTAAAGTTGTATTTAGGAGTCCTATTATGAGATTCTTTGTATGGATGTAAATTTAGACAAAAGTCAATCATGCAGTGGTCACTGTTGGAAAAAGGTTCTTTGATATGAAGATTATAAATTGTGTTTAAACTGTTGCAGAAGATTAGATCGAGGCAATTGTTGAATCTAATGTTGTTAGATACCAACAGATCAAGTCCTAAAGTAGTGATGGCATTATACAGAGTCGTATGTATTGATTCGGTAGAGCACTCATTTAGGGTCCAATTAATAAGACGTAAATTGAGGTCACCAAAAAAAATAATAATGGGATGTGGGCATGAGGCTGCCCATGTTAGTAAAGTAGTTAGTTTACTCACATGATCAAGGTCATAATCAGGGGCTCTGTAACATAATAGGAAGCGAATTGTGGTATTTAGTGAAAGATTGCAGATAATGGTCTTTGCGGATTGCAGATATTACAAGAACTAGCTCTTGTAATCCTTGAATATTTTTCAGATCTAGGGACTTTTTATAAAAGATGGCAACACCACCTCCTCTTCTGATTTCACGGTCAGACCAATGGACATGGTAGTCACTTGTAGTGGTAACGGAGTCTGAAAAGGATTTGTTAAACCATGTTTCACAGACAAATATATTGTTGATTGTTGGTTATTGGGTTGTTGTGGTTGTAGGGACATAAGCCGTTGCTTTTGTGTTTGATACAGTCGGCCCAATAGTCAATGTAAAGGTCAGTTTCACTGCAATCCAGGCATCTTCTGAGCTCTGTGCGAAGCTCACGGGACCATGCACACTGTAATATTGAAAGGTCGGGCCACGAATGCAGTTTATTATGATTAATGAAGTTTCTGGCAAGTGTGTTTATTGAGTGATTGAATTTGCGTTTACTGCACTCGCTACTACAAATGACTCTACAAAAGCAAGGAGCCATCGTGCCATCATTGTTTTTGTATTCAGGGCCAAATACAGGGCCGTCACAGGAGATGTCAATAATTTCATCAGGAGAGATAGTTGATGCCGGAAAATTGCTGATGATGCTGTGAACTCTAGTGATGTCATCTATTTCATTGTTGTACTCAAGTCCAAATAAGATGGCGTTTGGACGCTTCTGTTCACGTTCAAGTGCATCTTTGATGAGGATTGAGATATCAGTAGTAGTATAGCTAGTTCCATGAGGTTATGGTTCAGGCTGTAGTTGTTGAGTTGGGATAGGTTTTCGAGATGATAGGTTTTCACTTTTCTGCTTTAAATCATATTTATTGAGCGAAGCTACAATGGTGTTAAGGGATTTTAATTGCGCTTCAATGGTGCCAAGGGATGCTAAACGAGATTCAATAGTGTTAACCCTTTCTTGCAGGGCACTGACATTGTCAAGCTTTGGTTTGCAAGATGGGCAGAGAAGTGGGAGTGCGAAATGGGAGGATGGGAGTGAGGCCTCTTCTATGAATTGGGCCATGGCTTTGGTTAATTTCATGCATTTGTGATGCGCAAACATGCCACATATGGAGCACTTTCTTGAGCACTCGTCAACCTCAATGGAATCCAAACAGATGAAGCAGCATGAGCTGGAGTTTTGAGGGTCTTTAGTAGAGATTTCTTTCATTTTGAGTGTGGTTTTAGCGGTGGAGTGTTTGCTAGGCATTGTAGTTATGTATTTGCAATACATAACGTATTGCATACGTTAATACATATATGTATTAAAAGATTCTATGTAGCTGTTTTGATTGCCCAAATACAAAAACAATAACCAACAATCAATCGATAAAGAAAGTCTGACTAATTAGGCAGACAATTTAACACTAAAGTATTAATTATTAATGAATGCTAAACTATTTAGTTAGTAATGCCTAGACAATTAATTAATTAATTAGTTGCTATACAATCAAGTAACATCAATTAAATTGATTAAATTAAGCAACAAATTAATTGCCCAACCAATAAGTCAGAAGTTAAATAACAACTAAGAATTAAATTGTTCAAATAAGCAATAAAGTGCCTAGCTAATTGTTCTATCAATTAACAATCATTAAGTGCGTAACTAATTAATCAATCTGTTACCAATATCTCAATACCTAAACATTAAGCATCAATTAATTAATTAATTAAACAATCAATTAGGAAATCAAGGTATTATAAATGAATCAAGCTGATGGATGTAGATTGCGGAGGGCAGCTGTTTAACTCAATTATAGCCATTCAATTCAAGGGCGATGCGGTTGGAGTTTCACAAGATAATTTGACCACTCAGATCTTCTCGGATCTGGGTCTGGGTTATCGAGGGCGGCTATTACAAGATGGCAGTAGTGGCGACAGTGGGGTGGTGGTTGCGGGTGGTTATGGAGGAGCAATAGGCTGTAATTATCACTCTCGGAATATATCCCTCAGATCCCCTGGACTTCATCAAAGTAGGGATACCCGTGAGTCCTGGTAGCTGTAGGTGTTTCGGCTACGATGAAAATTTGACCGCAGGACAGCAAGGTGCTTCTCCCTTCTCCTGGAGCTCTCGCACTCCGAAAGTTCTGCCAAGTGAGAATTCCTCCCTTTCTCCACCCAGCTTTGAGGCATGAACCCCCACTGGCCATGTTGCAGAACCAACCTTACCCCTGGAAATGAAGATGTGTCTCCATGTTGCACATTACTTTCTTGTGCCTCGTCAGACCTGACCAAAGGAAGGTGACATTTCAAAGAACATGCATCTAGCTCACTTTCTCCTTTCTAAGACTGGCTAATCAGACTGTTCATGTTTTTGCCCCTGCAAACCCCTTGTGGACAGGAAGCCATCTTGGAGGGAGGCTCTTACAGATTCTCTTACAGTCCATCAATGGTGCCCCACCATGCCCAGGGTTTAAGAAGGAGGCCGTGGTACCTGTCAGGAGACAGAGGAAGGTCCTCCATGTCACCCTTAATGCAATAGAAAACCACTGAACACCTTTTCCAGATGTTCCATGAAGAGACGAGAAATAGGAGTGAGCCATTCAGAAGAGTTCGGAACCATGACTTTCTCCCCTGTTGCCAGTTTCTTGGCAGCTGAGATGGCCACACTTACTCTGAAAAGCCTTCTGACAGGCATGACTAAGTAGGTGTTGGTATTGTTATTGGTACTTTCACTGCACGAAGCAAGAATGGGCAATTCTGCACTGACTAGGGGCTTTACAGGCAAACTCAGAGCCTCGTTCCTTCGGCAATCAGAAAACAATAGCCACATTTGAACCAACACAAATAATGGTTGTCAATGCACAAATTTTATTAACTTAGACAGTTAATAAAAATGCAGATAAGATGATAATACACCCCCCCTCATAAAATAATGCCAAATTGAAAAATGATCAAATATCTCACAACTAACAATAGACCAAAAAAAAAGGCCATCCATATTGGGGTCTATTAAGAGTGCCTGAGGGAAAAGCCAAAAGATCTTTCAGGAAGTAAACAGGATTCAGAAAGACAACAGAAAGTTCTTTGAGGAAAAGTGGTTCCTTGTGGGGCTTTGTCGGTGATGGTGATTCTGCTCTCCATCTCTGTTGCTGAAGCAGAATAACAGAACAGAATAACAGAGTTGGAAGGGACCTTGGAATCTTCTAGTCCAAACCCCTCCACTATCTCCGGTGTCTCCGGTGCTAAATAGCCAACCTCTGGTGCAGCCCATCAAGAAGGGTGAGACTGCCTCCTGGCAAATAATTGGGCTGACTTTCACTGCTCCTGCCTTTTCTCTGCCCTCCATGTTCTTAGATGAGGTGCAGAAGGCAGTTCCCCCTCCTCAACACTAACCCTCTTCAGCTGCGTGCTTTCCCCACCTGAACCCTCAGGGCTGCCCTGCTGCAGCCGTTCTTTCAGCCAAATCATTTTCAGCCAGATGCTCGAAGCCATTGACCAACACAACTCCTGGTCTGCCTGGGCTCATTCATCCTCCTCCTCCAAGCTGACATCTGAAGAGGCATCAAGCATCTGGGGGAGGAATCAAAGGCAATTATTAATGTCACACACATTCTATAAAAGTGTAAACACTCTCTGTAATTGCTCTCTTCTCTTCCCAGGTAGCATATTGGACATCTTCTGATCTGAGGGGCTCATCTTCTGGCATCATAGCTGTTAGCCTTTTAATACCTTTCACTGGGTTTTCTTAGTAAGGATACTGGAGAGGGTTGCCATTTCCTACTCCAGTGGGCCACATTGCGTCAACACCGTCCACTACAATCTTTCTACTTGTGATTGGCCCTGCATGGAATAGCTCATTGTTTAATTGAGTTGCACAAGACTCTTCGACATGACAATTCAGTGATCCATGAAGAATCTGAAATAGATACCTCTGAATTAGAGAGTGAAGTCCAGGCTGCTGAGATCTTCTAGGGTGGCTTCAGCTTCTTCAGGAGAATCCCGTGAATGACAATGATTCCTCTTTAGGCATCAGGGCAAAATAAATTCCTAAAAGAGGGCCTATTGAATGGGGATGCCTGATCAAAACAATGCTTCTCTTGCTGAATACATCTCCAAAGTTGGAGGAATATCCACTCCCAGCCCACCAATCCTGCAGAAAAGTAGTTCACTGTTCTTAAAATAAACAAA
>WNWU01000034.1:2509517-2533951 GCA_012654045.1 Ptyas mucosa | reverse complement strand
AAAAGCCCAAAAAAACAACTTTCACACTTTACACACACACAACACAACACAACTGGCTCACCCACAATGTAAAAGCAGCTGTGCTAGACCCAAAATGGCCCCTGCAACAAGAAGGAACCTCACACAGCAACAAAAAGCCCAAAAGACCAACTTTCACACTTTACATACACAAAATTCCACATACAGCTTTGTGAGATTTTGTGTGTTTGTGTAGTTAGAGTGAAACACTACAGAAACACACTATATCTCACAAAGCTGCACAAATATTATTTTATTTTATTTTATTTTTATTTTTATATAAAAGCAGCTAAATTTAAAACTTCCTAAACTTTAAATGGCTAGGTCTAAAAAAAGAACAACTTAAAAAAAAACCCAACTAACTATTTTTTTAAAGCTACCAAAGGGGGGAAAAACTTACCCAATAGAACAGGGGTCTCCAACATTGGTAACTTTAAGACTTGTAGACTTCAACTCCCAGAATTCCTCAGCCAGCTTTGCTTTACTGGCTGAGGAATTCTGGGAGTTGAAGTCCACAACTCCCTGCCTGCTTGATTGCAGGCAGGGAGATTCAGTTGCTTGCTGATGCAATTGATTGCAGGGATTACAGCAAGGCGTTGGGACCAGCAGCTAAGGTAAGCAAGCTGACGGGGGGAGGGGGAGGGATTGTCAGAGCCATTTAAAAGGAAAAAAGTTTTTTTTTTCTTTTACATGGCTCTGGCGATCCAAGCTGAGTTCCCTGATTAGCAGGTAACTCAGCTGGGATCGTCAGAGCTTGGCTGGTCAGAGCCATTTAAAAGAAAAAAAAAAGCTTTATTAATCGTGCGGCTCAGCTGGGCATGAGGGGTGGGGGCAGGGATTTTTGCTACCAGTTCTCCGAACTGCCCACCGCCATCGCTACCTACTCGCCCGAGCCAGTCAGAACTGGGAGCATTTCACCCCTGCTGTTCTTTGCCTGTTAAATCCCTGCCCAGAAGCAGCAAGGTGCTGGAAAGGATGACACAGAAAAAGGAAAGACATAAGCAGGGTGGGTCACATCCATTTGGTCCAATGCAGTGGGCCTTCCCTTCTATTTTGAAGTAAATGAAACAATCACACCAGAGCTTGGGTGAATATAGTTAGGCTAAGTATATTGTCCCAAGGGCCAGGTGTCACCTTGCTTCAGCGGCCAGAGAAATATAGCACAGTTCACTCAAGTTGGGGGAGAAGTGAATAGAGGGCCTCCCTCCCTCTCCAACAGAAAACACTTTGTTTTTCTTACCCATGGACTGGAGGAAGACCTGAGCAAAAGAAGAAGGTGACAATTGTTCATTTTAATGTACAAATCAAAGTTCTCTGCAAGATATCACCATGAATCCAAGGGGCTGTTCTTGAATTCACAAGGCTCATCTGGCAAACTAACAACCTCATTTGCTCAGCAACCAATTAAACAATTGCCACATTATAAACCTACACAAGGAAAGCAGCTCATCTGGGACCAGGAATGGCTGGTCACTGAGTCTCTTGGTGGCCTTTGGCCTCTGCTTTTTAAATTGGGAGTTGTTGTCAGAGTTTCTTGCAAAAATCAAATCCAGAAGCACACCCAGATAACTGATTCAGCAGGGTTCATTAACTTCTTTTTATATACATAATAACACATGAAGTAAATTTTACAATACCAACAGCAGAGTTCTTTCAACGTGGTAGCAAGTAGAGAGATCAGTTTCCAGTTTCAGTTCAACAGACAGAGAAGCCCAGGCTTGTTTCATTTCAGAGCTGAGCATAGAGCTTAATACAAAAAGAGCCTCCTCTATACAGGGCAGTTAAGCTTTTGCACAGACTCAGTTGCCTAAGCCACGCCCAGACTTCAGACTTAAGTTTCTGTTTCCAAATAAGCCTCATTGGCTGAGCCTGTTACCATGTCCCCATTGGCTGATCTATTCCAGTCCATGAATATTCATACTCTGATAGTTGTCTGTTCATGATCAACAGAGAAGCACAATAATTGTGGCAGAAAGTACAGAGGAAATCATAGAATTCTAGAATGGAAGGGACTTTTAGTTCAACCCCCTGCCCAAGGAAGGAAATTCCTCCTTATTTCCACAGTTGGATCTCTCTCTGATGAGCTTCCACCCTCTCCTTCATGTCTTTCCTTCAGCTACTATGAAGAATCAACACCCCCTTCCCTCTGGCTTCCCTGCAAGTATTGGAAGACTGCTCTCATGTCTCCCTCTCCTTCTCTTCAAGAGGCCCTGGAACCCAACCTGCTTCTCTGATAGTCCTCTTGGGCAATTTGACCTGCCTTTACCCTTTGTGCCAGCACAGCCTGGCATCTCTTGCTCACCTGTCATTGGGTCCCAATCTTGTCTGCTTAGAGGAAAATATCCTTTCTTTTTGCTAATATACATTTGCAGATTTTTTTATTTAAGGGGCTAAAAGTCTGTAGAGATTTTCAGTTATCCAAGTCATGGTTGTCCCAAAGGTGATTTTTCATGGACGCGGCTGGACTTTTTTTAATTTTTCTTTTGAAGGCATTTTGCTTCTTATCCAAGAAGCTTCTTCAGCTCTGACAGGATAGTGGGGAATGGAAGGATTTATATTCCTTGCAGACAGCTGGTCATTTGCACTCTTTTAGAGGGTCATTAAAGCACTTGGAGGTTTATCTGTCTCCTCAGTGTCACCTGAGTAGTGCTCCTGGTTCCTGTAGTCTGCAATTTTTCCTCTGGAAATACATTCCTACTCCCATACCATTTAAGGGGCCCTGAACTCTTTATACAAAGTGCCATTCAACCCAAGAGCGGGGTGAAGCATCAAGAGGAGGTTCAGTGGTGCAACCCCTTAATTGTGCCAGGGACACCAATGGAAGTGAGAATTACCTGGAAAGGCTCTGCAAATGGTGTCACTGTCCACGGCAAGCCGCAAAGGTCATTCCAGCAATCCCAGAGGCTCTTCTTCTTGAGGTTGCCAGCCTAGCCAGGCTCCCCAGGAGAGATTTTCTCTCCATTCCCAATCAGACTTCAGGCATGACCTCCCCAGCAGCCATGTTGCAAAACTTTACTTTGAGCCTTCTGCCCCCTTGTCAGATAAACTAAAATTGCAGTTCTTCTATTCTTAGCTTGACATTGTCCTTGATTTATGACCATAATAGTGACTGATTCATGTTTATGATGGTTGAGTATCCCAGAGTCATATGTTCAGCTTTTGCAAATTTCTGGCAAGCAAGAGCAATGGGGAAGCCAGATTTTCTTTACAACTGTGTTACTAATTTAACAACTGCAGTGATTCACTTATCAACTGGGGCAAGAAAGGTCGTCAAATGTAGCAAAGGGAAAATAATGGTTGTCAATGAGCAACTTTATTGATTTATCCCTCTTAATTTCAGGCAGTTAATAAAAATGAAGATAAAATAATATTTTTTAAAAAAACATAAAATAAAGCCAATTTCAAAATTTATCAAACATCACACAACTAACGATTTTCTATTCAGGGAACTATTAACAGTGTCTGAAGGTAAAAGCCAGGATCTCAAGACCTCTTAGGAAGTCAACAGGATTCAGACAGTCAAAAGAAATTTCCTTGGGGGCGGGGGGGAGCAGCTGCTGAAGGGGATTCGCCATTGGAGGTGATGCCACACTCTGTCTCCGTACTTTCCTTTACTGAAGCTATCTATCTATATGCAGATAGAGTAACAGAGTTGGAAGGAACCTTGGGGGTCCTCCAGTCCAACCACTTGCATTGACCAACTCATCTCCTGATGTGCCTGAGGCTGGTTCATCCTCTTCCAAGCTGACATCTGGAGAGGCATCAGGGGAAGCATCTGTGGGAGGAATCAAAGGGTATTATTAGTACCACACACTTTCTATAAAAGTACAAACACTTCGCTCTTTCCAGAGTTTCTTATAATTCCCCTCTGGTCTTCCCAGGTAGCACATTGAGCACCTTCCAATCTGAGGGGGTCATTTTCTGCCATTGTAGCTTGTAGCCTTTCATGGGTTTTCTTAGTAAGGATACTGGAGAGAGTTGCCATTTCCTTCTCCACTGGGCCACCTTGTATTAGCAGCCTCCACTATGAACTGTCTGCCTTGGGTAGCCCTGCACGGCATGGTTCATTGCTTCATTGAGCTGCACAACACTCTTTGACATGACAATGCAGTGATCCATGAATAATATGAAATAGATACCTAGACTGAGGTCCAGGGAGTCTTCTTCCAGGATGCTGAGATTCCCTACAGTGGCTTTCCCTTCTTTGGGAGAATCCTGTGAATGACAATGATTTCTTTTTAGGCATCAGGGAAAAAAACCTCAGAATTCCTAAAAGAGGGCCTATTGAATTTAGATCCCCAACCAGAACAATGCTTCTGTTGCTGGATATATCTCCAGAGTTGGAAGAATCCTCAATCCCAGCTCACCCATCACCAGAAAAGTAGGCTTTCTATTCTTTGTGTATTTAAGTCCTGCCTGGAAGCAGAGGGTGCAGGAAAGGATGACGTGGAAAAAGCAAAAGCAAAAGGCAGGTGGGTCTCATCCATTGAGGACAGCAGTCTGCTGCTTTGCAGTAAAAGAACCGATCACACCAGAACTTGGGTGCATATAGTTAGCCTAAGTATGTTGTCCCACGGGCCAGGTATCATCTTGCTCCAGCGCCCAGAGCACTCCAGTATACAGTATATCCCAGAAGTTAATACACTCCCTCACATTTTGTAAATTTTTAAGTATATCTTTTCATGTGACTGGACAGTTTAGGCAAAGTGAATAGAGGACCTCCATCCCTCCCCAACAAAAAACACTTTGTCTTTCTTACCCATCGACTGGAGGAATCGCTAGCACCAGAAGCCGCTGCAGCATCCTCCCAGCTTCCCTCAGACTCCTCATCCAGAAGGTCAGCAAGGAAGTCCACATCTTCCAGGCTGCTGATCCTGGAGCCCACCAGGACTGTCATGGGGTCCTGCAAATGACAGTATGGTGGCTAAATCCAAAGCTCTCTGCATTTCAATAAGATGGCTAAAGCATAGGGTGAATTCACCCCCTATGTGCCAACTGTTAGAAAGCCTTTGCAAGCCTTAAGCTTACAAGGAAATATCACACAATTTCTCCCCTCTGCCATAAGGAGTTATGGTATGGCCTCCATCAGCCTCATTACCAAAATCTTCTTACATCTGAGAAAGTTGTTTTCTCCCCATTGGGAGAGAGCTCCTCTTCCGTGTCCTGGTCTTCCCCCATTAGAGCCCTGTCCAGAGGAAGAAGATGAGATGTTTAAGGAATCAAGCTAGCTCGGCTTCTCTTTTCCAAGATGAGCCACTCAGCCTGTCCATCTTTTGAGCCTCTTTTGAGACCCAGCAAGGGTCTTCTCCTTTCAAAGTGCTACCTACCTTGATGGAAAGGGACCCTCAAGATCTTTTGGGCTTTCTTCCAATGGAACCTGAGATAAAAATGAAAAGATTCTGTCTGTTGGCATATCAACAAATCCACAGAGAAAGGGCCATTAGCATGGTGAGGAGATGTCCAGGCCTTACTGATTCAATGGAGCTGTCCAAAATTGTGGAGAGATGCAACCTCCACTTCTCTGTTGACATTTTTGGGGAGAGAATGAAGGGCCAATTATCAAAAGTAGCCATAAGCCTTTTTTAAGAATAAACCAGGTGGAGGCTTTAAGAGGCCTGCCAGCTGGCCTGCCAATCAGGTTGCCCTGTGTCACTTTTCCTTTAGCAGAAACAGAAGTAGAGTGTAGATTGCCGCCTCTCTACAAACCTTTCTTCTAGCCCTTCTCTTTAGGGCTTCAGTGTAGCCGCCTTCTTGGGGGCTTCAAAATCCCTCAGCTGAGAACACTAACCTCATTAAAATGAGAGCTGGCCTGATATCTTCCTTCCTGGAGTTCCGGCTGTTGGCACAAGCACCCATCAAAACCTGAAAGTAATAATTGTTCATTTGAATGTATAAATCAAAGTTCTCTGCAAGATATCACCATTAATCCAATGGGCTCTTCTTGAATTCACTAGGATGATCAGGTTCCCCCACCCAGTTTTGAGGCATGAAACTCTACTGGCCATGTTCCAAAATCACCCTTACCCCTCTGAATGAAGATGTGTCTCCATGGGGGGAGCAGCCCTGCTGCTCACCATGTTCCTTGCCTTGTCAGACCTGAGCAAAAGAAGAAGGTGATATGTCAAAGAACATCCATCTATCTCAGCCTCCCCTTTCTAAGACCGGCCAGTCAGCCTACCCATCTTTTGCTCCCAGAAGCCCCTTCTGGACATGAAGCCAACTTGTGGAGAGGCTCTTACAGATTCTCTTACAGTCATCAATAGTGCCCCACCATGCCCAGGGTTTAAGGAGAAGGTGGTAGTACCTGTCAGGAGGCATAGGAAGGACCTCCAAGTCACCCTTGACGCAGCAGAAAACTGCTGAACATCTTTTCCAGATGTGCTGTGAATAGAATAGAAGAGAAATAGACTTGAGCCAGTCAGAAGAGTTGGAAGCACAACTTTTTCTCCTACTGCCAGTTTGTTGGCTGCTGAGATGGCCACTTACTTTGATATGTCCTTAGAGGAACATCTGACAGCTGTGGCCAGGGGGACCTTTTATCAGGTACGCCTGATTCGCCAGTTGCGCCCCTTTCTTGATCGGGATTCCGTGTGCACGGTCACTCACGCCCTCGTCACCTCTCGCCTGGACTACTGTAATGCTCTCTACATGGGGCTCCCCCTGAGGAGGACCCGGAGGCTCCAACTGGTCCAGAATGCGGCCGCGCGGGTAATTACGGGGGCTACATGGCGCTCCCACATAACACCGCTCCTGCGCGAGCTGCACTGGCTCCCAGTGGTCTTCCGGGTGCGCTTCAAGGTGTTGGTTACCACCTCTAAAGCGCTCCATGGCATAGGGCCCAGTTATCTACGAGACCGCCTTCTGCCACTGACAACCTCCCATCGACCCGTGCGCTCCCACAGAGAGGGTCTCCTCGGGGTGCCATCAGCCAAGCAATGTAGGCTGGTGACCCCCAGGGGGAGGGCCTTCTCTGTGGGAGCTCCTACCCTCTGGAATCAGCTTCCCCCTGAGATAAGAAAAATCCATGACCTCCGTGCCTTCCGCCGGGCCCTTAAAACATTTTTCTTCCAACAAGCCAGGCTGGCCTAAGCGAAGCCTTTTAAATGATTTTAAAGTGGGGTGTTTTTTAAATTTCTGGGCCAAATTTAGATATTCTTTTTAATTGGTTTTTAATTGTTTATATTATGTGTTTTTACTTGGCTGTACACCGCCCTGAGTCCCCAGGGAGAAGGGCGGTATAGAAATCTAAAAATAAATAAATAAAATAAATAAAAAAAGCCTTCTGACAGCCATGACCAAATTAGCTGTTGCTATTGGTACTGCTATATTTGCTGCCCAACAGAAGACTAGGAAACTCTGCACTGGCTCTAGAACCCACTGTACTCCAGCACAGTTCACTCAGTTTAGGAGAACTGAATAGAGAGCATCCATCCCTCCCCAACAGAAAACACTTTGTCTTTCTTACCCATGGACTGGAAGAAACACTGGCCACCGAAGCCTCTGCATCCTGGTCCCAGCTTCCCTCTGACTCCTCATTGAGAAGGTTCTTCAAGGTGATGATCCTACCAGGACTGTCAGAGTGACATCTGACATCTCAATAAGATGTCTAAGGGTGCATTTAGGCCCTGTGTTCTGAATAGCAAGGACACCTTTGCAAGCCTTAAGTTTATGAGGCTATATCACACAACCTCTCCCCTTCTTCATCAGGATTTACAGCATGGCCTCCATTGTCCCCATTGCCAAAACCCGCTTACCTCTGAAGAACGTATTTAATCCCCATTAGGGATTTAGGAGAGAGCCCCTCTTCCATGGCGTTGTCTTCCAACTTTTCAGTCCAGAGGAAGAAAGTGAAATGTGGAATGAAAGACCCTTTTGAACCAATCGGGATCTTCTCCTTCAAGGTGCTACCTACCTTGATGGACAGGGACTCCATCAAAGGACTCCACACCTTTCGGGTTCTCTAATGGAAAGAATTCTTCCAATGGATCCTGAAATAACAATGCAAAGATTTTGGCATATCAACACATCCACAGAGACAGGGCTTCTGCCATTTGCATGGTGAGGAGATGTTCACACCTTATCGACTCAGTGGAAGTCTCCACAGTTGTGAAGAGGTTTTCTTCTAGCCTCTGGGAGAGCAAAAACGGCCTCCCCTGGGCTCCGGAAGCCCTCCAGAGGCCGGAAATGGGCCCATTTCCTGACTTCCGGGAGGCCCATTTTTTGCCCCCTCAGAGCCTCCGTGTGGGCCCTGCACTTAGCTGGCATCCAAAATGGGCCGCGTGGAGACTTGGGGATGGGGGGGAGGGCCACTCAGTCCTTGCAACTACCAGTTCGGCGAACCAGATATAAAATTACCATCCTGTTAGCCCAAACTGGTCCAAACCAGCTGAATCCCACCCCTGAGTATTTCCGTATTGGAGAGATTACCACAAAGAAGAAGGGCTCAAATTATTCTCCAAAGCACCAGAAGGCAGGACAAGAAACAATGGTTGGAAACTAATCAAAGTTCCTAACAGTGAGGACAATTAACCAGTGGGACAGCTTGCCTCTAGGAATTGTGGATGCTCCATCACTGGAGGTTTTTAAGAAGAGACTGGACAGACATTTGCTGAGATGGTATAGGTTCTCCTGCTTCAGCAGAGGGCTGGACTAGAAGACCTCCAAGGTCCCTTCCAGCTCTATTCTATTCTAAGTAAGGCCACTTGGAGCAGGCAGAAGAAAGCAGGATGGTTTCTGGTGACAACTTTCTCCTGATGCTTCAAAGTTTGACTGAACTGGGATCTGGGCTGAACTGGGATCACTGAATTCTGCAAAGCCTTTAAACTCCCACGTGGACAAATTGCTCTGGCTGCAGCTTAAAAATTCTCATTGCACGTTATCATAATCAAGGTTTAGGAATGTAGATTTACACAGACATGATTTAACCCTAACCCTATGGATTTTGCTTGAATGTACCAAGCTCAGAGCCCAGGGTCACTTACATGTTATCTGGGGCATTGCTGTCACTGCTGGATTGCACTTCAGACTCCTCTTCTGACTCGCCCACCTGGCCTCCCAGCCAGGCAAGCGACCGCCCAACAGCTGGCCAGCCGGGTGGGCAAGTGGCCTGCTGGGCAGGCGAGTGAGGGGCCTGTGGGGAGGGCAGGCGAGTGAGGGGCCTGCGGGGTGAGACAGCCAGCAAGGGCATGCAGCCTCCTATCAGACAGTGCAGGCATCTGGCCCCCCGGGAAGAGAGGGCTTTAGTGTAGCTGCCTTCTTGGGGGCTTCAGAACACATACCTCCACAGATTGTGAATGGACATCACATCTTGGTTCCTGGGGCTCCTTACAGTGGCACGAACACCTATCGAAACCAATGAAAAGCATTTCATTGGAAGGTATAAATCAAAGTTCCCTGCATGTGATGTAACATTGTCTTCCCCAGGAGGGAAGGGCTGCATTCCAGAGAGTAAAGAAACAGCAGATTGTGGAAAATTTGGCCAACAGGAAGTGGCTGAAAATGGCTCTTCCTTAGTATTTCCCAGTATTTTCTCCTCCAAGCCATCAAGATCTTTCCACAAATCCAAGGGGCTCTTCCAGGTGAGAATTCCTCCCTTCCCCCACCTGGTTTTCATGCATGAACTCCCACTGGCCATGTTGCAGAACCATCCTTACCCCTGGAAATGAAGATATGTGACTCCATACCTCCCTGCTGCTCACCATGTTCCTGTGCCTTGTCAGACCTGAGCAAAAGAAGAAGGTGACAATTGTTCATTTTAATGTACAAATCAAAGTTCTCTGCAAGATATCACCATGAATCCAAGGGGCTGTCCTTGAATTCGCTAGGCTAATCTGGCAAACTAACAACCTCATTTGGATGCTTTGCAATTGCCTTACCTTTGTCACTGTTTGCAGCATCTTGGCATTCACTTAATGACTTCAAAATTTGCTTAATGACTACAGCATTTGCTTAACAACTATTGTAAAAATGTTGAAGATTTGGGTCTAGTCACATCATGCCTCGACTCACCACTGCAGCAATGTACGGCTGTAATTCAGGGCTCAATTGCAGTCTTAAGATGAGGACTATCATTACTGATAATGTGACTTCGAGCTCAAAGAGAAAAAACACATTTTTAAAGACCAAGAAAGAGACAATGTACTAAAATGTTTTCTAAATAAATTTTGAAGCATTCATTCCCCTAATAAATAAAGATATTTCTTCTTTATGAATGGACTTGCTATTAGCAATTATTTTCTATTTTAAATTTCCAAATATCATACAGAGGAACAAACAAACAAAAAAATAGACACCCAGTTCAAAGTAACCAGCTTCACTTGTACTTCAGATACAGTGAAATATATGAAACCACATGCTTCACAGAAACAGAACAAATTCTTATTTTCTTTCAAATCCCAGTTTGCAGGTTTACTTCTAAAATGTCTATTGTTTCATATAGATATAACTTTTTTTTCTTCCTGCAATGGGAGAATTTGCTCAATATTTTTTTCATTTTTAAATGTTGTCCTTGTATCCTCTCTGAATTTATAAAAATATCTAACTTTGATGTAATGCCAAAAACAGGAATAAATTGTTATCCTTATGACTCCATTCCTGAAGGATGGGCTTCAGAGTTGTGAAGTGATCAGAGAAATTTCAAAGGAAAGTTTGGAAACAGGATTAGGTAGACATAGGACAAGTAGTTGTTGACTTACAAGAATTCATTTAGTGACTGTTGAAAGTTACAATGGGGCTGAAAAAAGAGACTTAGGACCACTTTTCAAACTTGCAAACTGTTTGAAAAGCAGAATAAATGCAGAAGCCAGATTCATTTAACAACTGTGTTAGTAACTTATCACCTACAGTGATTCACTTAACAACAGTGGCAAGAAAGGTAGCAAAATGGGGCAAAACTCACTTAACAAATGTTTCACTTAACAACAGAAAGTTTGAGCTCAATTGTGGTCGTAAATTGAGAACCACCTCTATCACTCTGAATATTTTTACTAGGGCTAAGACTCCAGACTTTCCTCCCATCTGTCCTTCCACCCCCAGCTCCCAAATTTCTCACTTCTCTTCCCTCCAGGAATAAAGAATACAAACCAGGAGGAGGAACCCAGTGTTACTGTCCTTTGATTGATGGTCCTAAGAACCAATCAAAACTCACTGAATTTCTGGGCGACAGGAAATGGCCTCCTCCTTTCCCAACATAGGGCCTCAAAATCAGGCCTGAGATGAGAGAGGTCTGCAGTCCCTGCTGTTTGTCCTCCTGTAGTTGCCCCTCAGGCTGAGACAGCCCATGTTTTCAATGGTTTGCACACTTTTTGCACTGGAGACAGACACACAAACACCACAGCCCACAAATAACTATGGATAGGATTATGATGGTGACAAAATACCATCATAGGCAAGGCAACAGGAAGGAATGGTTACTCTGGATATTTGCCACTTGGGAGAAAATTTTATTTCTTTAGCCTGTGGCATATACATGGACTAGCAATATATATATATATATATACATTTCATCTACATTAAGAAAACACAAATACGTTAGATCTATGTTCAAATACCAATCTCTAGGCCATTTAACCATTGAAGCGAAGCTCATTTATATTTTAAAAATCGCATACGGTATATGGCCTCAGTTTACAGCCGGTCATGATCTGATCTACAATTTGATGTAGGACCTACATTTTGTGTGAGTTTAAACACCTGTTTGCTGTTTCTGAATTCTAATGCTAATCCCTGACTAAATTGCCCTGGCACATAGTTTTTTCTCATTCTGTTTAGTTTCCCTTTCTTTTCTGATTTGCTGCTGAGTAATTTTGTTCCCCTGACAGGCCCAATTTTTACATTTACTGCTTAAAGTTAAATCACAATTGCCCTAGAGCAGTATGTGCTTCTAAATGCAAGGAAACATTCAACATTCAGTTTTGATGAAAAGAGGAAATAGCAGTTTCACCAAGCTGCAGTGCAGAACTCCCACCCCCCACCCGCAATCCCATTTTATCTTTTACAAACTATCTTGGTAGAGAACATAAATTTTGAGAGAGAGAGAGAGAGATTGACACTGGATTATACACAGTATAATTTTGCTAGGTTTTTAGTTTCCTCTCAATACACGCTACTAAAACAACAGCTTAATGAAGGCGGGAAAGAGCTAAAGACATTAGCAGTTCATTTAATTATCTCATCATATTAAATGACCTCTTAGACTTTCCTTTTTATTGTGCCTTTCTCTGTTTTTGCAGGACATTATGATAAAACAGTTGAAGCTCAGTCGTCAGATGCAGTGATGGACTTTTTGAGAAGAATTGTGGAAATGGCAAGTAGCATGTTTTCCATAATTGGTTAGTGAGAGACCTATTGAACTCTTGCTCTTGTTGTTCTCATCAGGCTCAAGGTTGACTCAGCCTTCCATCCTTTCTAAGGTAGGTAAATTGAGGACCTACCAGTTTGTGGGGGCAATAAGCTGACTTTGTATAAATATACAAAAGTATGAAGGCTATTGCTTAGCGCATTGTAAGCCGCCCTGAGTCTCCGGAGAAGGGCGGCATATAAATCAAATTAAAATAAAATAAAATAAATAAATCATATGGCAATAGGAACAACAGATTACACTGATTAACAGATTAGATCTGGTGTCTCTTAAAAATCTAACATCTCTTCTGTATTTATGCATTCCCTGTCTGTTCAGCTTCCAGAAACAGGAAGATTCATTCTTGTGTTATTGTATTTCATTTTGACAACACATCCTTAGTATAGAATATTTGAGTAGGTCGGTTACTGTGGTCCATGGCCTAGAGGAATGCTTGAGTGGCAGCTGAGATATGGGAAACTTGAAAAATGCTGATAACTTGGAAGTTATCACTAGATAATCAATACAACCTAACTTATTTCAATGTGTATAGCCACCCATATGACACCCATATTACTTTGGGCAGTAAGTAATAATTAAAATTAATCATTGAAATATTATCGGCATCATCAACAACCAAAAAACGGATCACACCAGAGGAAGCTCACACGTCCATATGCGCTACCCACCGGGAAACATCCTGTCCCAAGATGCGGGGGAAAAGCCACGTTTTAATTCCGGGGGGTGGTGGTGGTATAGAGATCAGGAAATGGAAGAAAATACATACCACATTGCTTTAATAAGAACATATTTTGGAATATTATCCCCAGTTTTGGCCACCGCAATACAACAAAGATGCTGAGACTATAGAAAGGGTGCAGAGAAGAACAATCAAGATGATTAGGGGGCTGGAGACTAAAACATATGATGAAGGGTTGCAGGAACTGGCTATATCTAACAAAGATAAAGACTATGGGTGACATGATAGCAGTCTTCCAACATCTGAGGGGCTGTCACAGAGAAGTGGCTGTAACAGGTGGAAAGTTATGAAGGAGAGGATCAACCTAGAACTAAGGAGAAATTTCCCAACAGGAAGAACAATTAACCACTTGAACGGGTTGTCTGCAGAATTTATGGCTGTTCCATCATTGAGGTTTTAAAGAAGAGATTGGACAGCCATCTGTCTGAAATGGTACAGGGTGTCCTGCTTGAGCAGGGGGTAGGGCTAGAAGAACTCCAAGGTCCCTTCCAACTCTGTTATTCTGTTAAATTCAGTTTCTAGGTGATTTTATGGCCTCTGATAAATGTCTATTCAGGGTTTTACCTTCTAGTCTGTTATTATATGGTAAATATAGAACCTTTCTTTCATAAGTAAATGCATATTCCAAAAAAGGATCCAGGTTAGTTATTTTGTTTAAGATATTTATTGAAAAACATCATCAGGGCTCCTTAAATATATAATAAATAATCCATCGAATTGCTTTTAGTTGGGAACTAGGGAAAGAAAAAAAAAGGTATAAATTGGCCTTAGAATTTCCCAAGCTAGATAGAAGCGATTTATTGTGAGTATGTGCCAATAACATTGGCACAGTATGTGCCAATAACATGAGAAAAAAAGAGGGGAGACAATTTGGAGTTTCTGAGAAACTATTGTGAGTAAAGCTATTTTCCAAAGCACCAGAAGGCAAGACAAGGAACAATGGATGGAAACTTATCAAGGAGAGAGGGAACCTAGAACTAAGGAGAAACTTCCTAACAGCTAGGACTATTTACCAGTGGAATGATTTGCCTTCAGAAGTTCTGCGTGCTCCATTTAAGAAAAGAAATGGCAGAGCATATTTTCATGCAGAGGGTACTGAGTTCAGTTTTTCACATCTTTGGATCATTATTTAATGATTTCTAAAATGCCGGAGTGCCTAAGGAAATAATATTCAGCTCGATGCATAGTCTGCACCCAAAGTAAAACAAATTATATTCCTGAGTTTCTGGGAAACAATTGTGAGTAATGCAGAAGAGTGAAGTTTTGTGATCCTCTTATGTTCTCAATTCTTAGTAAACTTGAAGCAACCATTTTCAATTCAAAATGTAGTACCAATTAACAAGGTTCCTGAGAGGACAATATTGAAGCAAGATATCCTACATTGCCATTCATTTGCAGTAGAAATTTTGTTTACAATTTAATTGAAATCGCCATGCATGGAAATTCTTCATGCCAGGTTATCTATTGATATTAGCAGACTTATAGTTATAAACAACATTCATATTTTACTTGAATATAGTAATGCTCTTTCTTCATCTAATGTCTACCTCTCATCTCTAACCATTGATAAAAACTTATTTCACATTAAATAATACTCTGAATCTCCTTTATCTTTTATTTTCAATATCAATCTAGCCATCTCTACACAATCCAATATTTTCTAAATTATATTTTCATCAGATGGGGTGTTCTCATTTTTCCAATATTTCATAGCTTTTTGGTATTATACCTAACAAAAATATTTCTGGTTTTAAATCAATATGCTGCTTAATCATCTTTTCCAACCATGTATGTATTTTCATCCAATATTTTCTTCCTTTCCTACATGTCTACCACATATGATAATAAATACCTAGAGTCTGATTGCATTTCCAACATTTGGCAGACATGGTGTTAAACATTTTTGCTAGCCTTGCCGGTAGCAATTGCCACCTATAAAACATTTTATAAAGATTTTCCTTATATGCAGTAGCCATTGTCAGTTTATAATTCCTATCCCAAAGTTTTTGCCATTTATCTAATTATCTAATATAGTAGCTGTTCTCCGTCATTGAGAGTTGTAGGTTCTAAAGTTCATCCTGTCCCTAAGAAAAGTGAAATGACAATAGTCCTAAATATAAATTACTGTATATAAAGAGTTTTTGTAGTTTTATTGTTTACAACGTTATACAATTACTTATCATTCTACGCATTGAATGCTACATTGATAGCTAAAGGAAAATAATTGTGGCCAATGAACAACTTTATTTAAGTGTTGCTTTTATTTTTTAGCATTAACAATATAGATAAAATGATAACAAATTGAAAAAATCTCAGAACTAACAAGAACAAGACCAGCAACAACAATAACAATAACAACAGGAAAAATAACAAAAAGACATCCATCCATCCCCATCCAGGAAAAAGAAGGTCCGTGCAGGGCTTTGTAGGTGGGGGTGATTCTGCCCTCCATCTCATACCTCCCTTGATGAAGCCATCCTCTAGGCAGACAGAATAACAGAGTTGGAGGGGACCGTGGAGGTCTTCTAGTCCACCCCCCTGCTCATGAGCACGTTCACAGCATCTGCCCCGTCTGTCTGCTGTGCTACTTAGCCAACTTCTGGTGCAGCCCATCAAGAAGGGCAAGATTTACATCTCACAAGTAATCAGACTGAACTTCACTGCTCCCGCCTTTTCCCTGCCCTGTCTATTCTCGGATCAATTGCAGAATTCTGCTCTTTCTGGAGTTTCTTATAATTCCGCTCTGGTCTTCCCAGTTAGCATATTAGGCACCTTCCAATCTGAGGGGGTCATTTTCTGGCATCATAGCTTGTAGCCTTTTGATACCTTTCATTGGGTTTTCTTAGTAAGGATACTGGAGAGGGTTGCCACTTCCTTCTCCACTGGGTCACCTTGTGTTAGGACCCTCCACTATGAACTGTCTGCCTTGGGTAACCCTGCAAAGCATGGCTCATTGCTTCATTGAGCTGCACAAGATTTTTCAACATGACAATGCAGTGATCCATGAAGAATCTGAAATAGATACCTCTTTGAATTAGAGAGTGGAGTCCAGGGAGTCCTCTTCCAGGCTGCTGAGATCTTCTAGGGTGACTTCCACTTCTTTGGGAGAATCCAGTGAATGACAATGGTTCCTCTTTAGGCATCGTGGCAAAAGAAACTCAGCATTCCTAAAAGAGGGCCTATTGAATGGGGATGCCGGATCAAAACAATGCTTCTCCTACTGCATAATCTCTGGATTTAAAAAGCAATCCTCACTTTCAGCCCACCTCTCCCGCAGAAAAGTAGGCGCTTTACTCTTTGCCTGTTAAAATCCTGCCATGAAGCAGCAGGGTGCTGGAAAGGATGACACACAAAAAGGAAAGGCCTAACCAGGGTGGGTCACATTCATTTGGTCCACTTCCATGCACCTTCCCTGTTGATTTTTGGCAAAGGAACCAATTGCACCAAACTATATGCACTTGGGTGCATATAGTTAGCCTAAGTATGTTGTCCCAAGGGCCAGGTGTCACCTAGCTCCACTTCCCAGAGTGTTCCAGCATGGTTCACTCAGTTTAGGAGAAGTGAATAGAGGACCTCCATCCCTCCCTATCAGAAAACACTTTGTCTTTCTTACCCATGGACTGGAGGAATCGCTAGCATCAGAAGCCGCTGCAGCATCCTCCCAGCTTCCCTCAGACTCCTCAACCAGAAGGTCAGCAAGGAAGTCCACATCCTCCAGGCTGCTGATCCTGGAGCCCACCAGGACTGTCATGGGGTCCTGCAAATGACAGTATGGAGGCTATATCCAAAGGTCTCTGCACCTCAGTAAGATGGCTAAAGCAGAGGGTGCATACAACCCCTATGTGCCGACAGCAGGAGGACCTTTGGAAGCCTTAAGGTTAAGGTGAAATATTGCACAATTTCTTCCCTCCACCATCAGGATTTATGGCATAGCCTCCTTCAGCCCCATTGCCTGAGGATATCTCTGAGGAAGATGTTTTCTCCTCTTTGGGAGAGAGCTCCTTTTCTGTGTCCTGGTCTTTCCCTGTTAGAGTCCTGTCCAGAGGAAGAAGGTGAGATGTTTAAGGAATCAAGCTACCTCGGCTTCCCCTTTCCAAGATGAGCCACTCACCCTGTCCATCTTTTCCTCCAAAGCCCCTTGTGAATCAGCGGGGTTTTCTCCCTTTGAAGTGCTACCTACCTGGATAGATAGGGAATCTCCACCTATTTCTGGCTCTCTGCTGGAAGGATTCCTCCAATGGATCCTAAAATAGCAATGCAAATATTCTTTCTATTGGCATATTAACATATCCACAGAGACAGAGCCATTAGCATGGTGAGGAGATGTTCAGGCCTTACCGATTCAGTGAAGTTCTCCATAATTGTGCCTCCGTGGAGGTATGAGAGAACAGATACCTCCACAAATTGTGAGCAGGCATCACATCTTCCTTCCTGGGGCTCCTGATGGTAGCACGAACACCTATCAAAACCTGAAAGTAATAATTGTTCATTTGAATATATAAATCAAAGTTCTCTGCAACACATCCCCATGAATCCAACGGGCTCTTCTTGAATTCGTTAGGCTGATCAGGTTCCCCCATCCAGTTTTGAGGCATGGATCCCCACTGGCCATGTTCCAAAATCGTCCTTACCCCTCTAGATGAAAATGTGTCTCCATGAGAGGAGCAGCCGTGCTGCTCACCATGTTCCTGTGCCTGCTCAGACCTGAGCAAAAAAAGGTGACATGTCTAATATTTCTTTATATTTGGTAAAACAGTCAACTATAAAGAAATATTAGACAGGGCAGGGAATCTTAAGACAATGGAAGAAATGAAAGAGCAAGGCACTTATATAGAATGGTGGACATATGCACAAATCAAGTCGAGATATAAAAAAGATAAAGAAGAACCAGGGATAGAGACAGGCATTAATGGTTTAGATAAAGTTTGGATGGGTACGGATGATAAACTATTAGCCAAAGTCTATAACTATTTGGTGGAATATGACTTGATAGAGGAAACTGTCAAGGATACAATGATAGCTTGGGCTAAGAACATAGGACAAACTATAAATTTAGAAGAATGGGACCAAATTTGGAACATCAACCTTAAAATGACCAAGGCTACAACTTTCAAGGAGAATCAATACAAAATGATCTACAGGTGGCACTTAGCACCAGCTAGGATTGCAAAAATCTACCCCAATATGAGCCCAAAGTGTTGGAAGTGTGGACACCAACAAGGCACATATTACCACTGTTGGTGGACCTGCCCCAAAGCCAAAGAATTCTGGAAGATGATAGGTAAATGGGTGTCGGAAATATTAGGAGACACCTTCGAATTAGACCCAAAAATATTTCTTCTGGGAATCCTTAAATCTTCATAGGCGAGAAAGAAAAAGTACCTGGCTATACATATAATAACAGCAGCAAGGATATCTTTCGCCCAGTACTGGAAAGAGAAGAAACTGCCGCCTGAAGAACACATAATTAGAAAAATACTGGAATGTGCCGAATTGGACAAATTAACATTACAGATAAAGGACAGAGAGGAAACGGATTATTACTGTGTATGGGATATGTGGTATGAGTGGCTAGGGAAAAGAAATCAAAGTAATGCTCGTGAGAGCTTAAAGTGAAACTAGACAGTTAGCTAAGATAAGTCGATGGAAAAGATGGGTACTACTGGTGGTGATTAATGAATTGGATCTAAGAAGTAAGTAGGCAAATAAAGATAGAAATACTATGGGTGTAAGAATGCAATATGAGTAGTACCTGCTAACCCAATTTAGAATAAGAAGGCTATTCCATGTAAATAATGATGTAATTACTACTTACATGTATATTGACACTACAAAACCGGAAACGTTAAATTGTATTGTAATTTTGTAACAATAAAAGCATATAAAAAAAAGAAGAAGGTGACATGTCAAAGAACATCCATCTACCTTAGCCTCCCCTTTCTAAGACCGGCCAGTCAGCCTGCTCATCTTTTGTCCCCACAAGCCCTTTGGGACAGGAAGCCATCTTGAGGAGAGGCTCTTACAGATTCTCTTACAGTCCATCAATGGTGCTTCACCATGCCCAGGTTAAGGAGAAGGCTGTGGTACCTGTCAGGAGGCACAGGAAGGTCCTCCGCGTCATCCTTAATGCAACAGGAAACCACTGAACATCTTTTCCAGATGTTCTGTGAAGGGAAGAGAAATAGATGTGAGCCATTCAGAAGAGTTCAGAAGCATGACTTTAGTGCCAGTTTCTTGGCTGCTGATAGCCACACTTACTCTGAAAAGCCTTCTGACAGCCATGACCAAATTAGATATTTACTGCATGACAGAAAAATAGGCAGTTGTGTGCTAGTAGTTTTTCAGGCAAACTAACAACCTCATTAACTCAGCAACCAGGTAAACAATGGCACATTAGAAACCTACACAAGGAAGGCAGCTCACCTGGGACTAGGAATGGCCGGTCACTGACTTTCTTGGTGGCCTTTGGCCTCTGTTTCATGTGGGAAGTTGTCTGTTCATGAACCACAGAGAAGCACAATCATTGTGGCAGAAAGCACAGAGAAAATCATAGAATTCTACAGCGGAAGGGAGTTTTAGTCCACGGAAGGAAATTCCTCCTTATTTCCAGGGTTGGATTTCTCTCTGATGAGCTTCCACCTGCTGCTTCATGTCCAGGGGTGGGTTCTAAATTTTTTTACTATCAGTTCTGTGGGCGTGGCTTATTTTGTGGGTGTGGCTTGGAGGTCATGTGACTGGGTGGGTGTGGCTAGCTGGTCATGTGACCAGGTGGCCATGGCTATGTGTATAGGGACTACTCAGAGGGCTAAAAAAAGTAATTTCTGACTGGTCCTCGCACTTTTGACCGGTCTTCGCACTTATGACTGGTCATCATTTATGTCCATTGTAGTATTCTTAACAACCGTGTCACTCATTTCACAACTGCTTCTCTTCACCATGGTGACAAGATAGGGCAAAAACGTAAAATGTGAGGAGAGTCGTAAGTTTGAGGACTGGTCAAAAGTGTGAGGACCAGTCAAAAATAACTTTTTCAGCCCTCTGAGTAGTCCATATGCACAAAAGAATACAGCAATAGAGAGGGATGAAGGAAGGAGAAGAGAGATGGAAGAAGGAAGGAGAGAGAAGGAAAGAAGAGAAGGGAGGAAGAAAGGGAAGGGAAATTAGAGGAGGGGTGAGGGTAAGAGAGGGAGGAAGAGAGGAGGAGAAGGAGAAAGGAAGAGGAAGTAGGGAGGAGAAGAAGAGGGGGGGGGAAGAGAAAGTAAGAAGGAAAGAAAAGAGAGAGGTGGTAGGTTTGAGGAGAAAGATTGCTGTACAATAAAAAAGATGAAAGGGAAGAAAGGCAACCCCAAACAAATATAAAGATATTAAGATAAAGAATGAATTGTTAAACTTTAAAGAATAAAAGAGAACAAATATGAATAAATAGCAATAATTAGAAACACACACACAATACAGTGTATTTTCTTTGAACAGAGTATTTGGCTGGTTCACAAATTTAAACAGTGTTTAGTCATTCAATTAAATTTACAATTTCTATAGTTCCTTTTTGCCATATTTATTCCTCATCTATTTTTTAAAAAACCAATATTACCCTTCATCCTCATCTCTAATATTAATCAAATTCATTTTTTCCCTTCTATTCTATATTATACCCCTTCCCATTGGCATCTATTTTTATATCCATCCTCACATTGGTTAATTATGTAATATTACAGTTGTTTAATACAAATTCAACATTTTAATATAAATCAATTAGTTATATAACTATCTTTTTTGTATATTAATCAATATGAACATGAATATTTCAATTATTTCCATGCAATCCAATTTTTTACAAATCAGTTAATTATATTTACCAATAATAAACCAAATAATTTCCCCCATATATTCCTCCAAACCACAACTTAACCATTTCTGCTTTCAACACAATATACAATTAATAGTATCTCAATTATTACAATTCCCTAGTTAAATTGAGCTTTTTTTCTTTTGTGTTTTAAAATCTTGAACTCTCCTCTTTTGCCCTAAATTTCCCATTGTTTGCACCTACCTTTTTTGGTGAGGAAAAAGAAAAAAATCTCTCCCTGCCTCATTTTGTCACATTGCAGCAAAGAGCCTGCTTTACTTTCAGTTTTGTTTTTTCAACATAGCTGGGGGTAAAAAATCTGCTCCAGCACTCTTTGCAGCTAGCAGTAGAGCCCTGCGCAAAACAGCTGAGAGTCGGGAGGCCGATCTAATCAACTTGTACTAATTAACCTATGCTGAAGCTGAAAGGGGCTGTTTTTTGTTGCTGTTTGCTTTCAAGGAGGTAACTGCTGCGAGGCACAGGCCAAAGGGTGGAGGCCACCCTTCTTTCCACTTAGCCCCCGTCGCCCCCTTTTGCCTCTAGCGCCCCCTTGCCGCCCCCCTTGCCTCTTACCGCCCCCCTAAGGCATCCCACCGCCCCCCCAGGGGCGGTACCACCCACTTTGGCAACTACTGGCTTAACTACTTAACTACTTAACAACCGGTTCTACCAAAGTAGAATCCCACCACTGGGTCTACCCATTTATTTTTGCAGGCATCAGTCTACTCATTTGTTTTCTTTTAACACTGATCAGCTGTAGGGCGGCCCTTTGAAGCCCCCCGGCAAGAGTTTAAACAGTCCCTCTAGCCATCAGCTGGGACTCAGGAGGCAGCAATAGATTGGGGGTGGGTGGGGTAAGCGAACGGCAACTGGGCTGGGAACTGGTTCGGGGGTGTGGCCAGCCAATCTTATTACCGGTTCTCCAAACTATTAAAAATTTTTACTACCGGTTCTTGCGAACCGGTGCGAACTGGGAGCAACCCACCACTGTTCATGTCCTTCCTTCAGCTACTATAAAAAATTAACACCCCCTTCCCTGTGGCTTTTCTGAAAATATTAGAAGACTGCTCTTATGTCTCTCCTCATTCTTCTCCTCATGGAGACCTGGAACCCAACCTGCTTGTTGCTGGCCTCTTGGGCAATTTGACCTTCCTTTATCCTTTGGGCCAGTACAACCTAGAATCTCTTGCTCACCTGTTCGGGGGTCCTAATCCATGCCCACCAAGCCATGCCATGCCATGCTACGCCCACCAAGCCACGCCCACAGAACCAGTAGAATTTTTTTTTTGAATCCCACCACTGGGACATGTGTGGTCTCCAGGGTGGGGAGGGTCCATGTGCACTCTCCCCACAGGGCTGCTGAGGCTCTGGTTGCATCCAGGACTCACTCTCCCCTTCCAGTTCTTCCTGAGTGGGATGTGTGCCACTGCATGTTGTCAGGGCTGAAGCCCCTCCCTTGAGTGGCACATGGATACAATGAGCCTGGCGGCTGTGGGAGCAAACACTGGGCAGGCTGCTGCCTCTGTCACTGGTGCTGCTGAGGGGGCATGCCAGAAATTCATCTCCTCCTGCTGTAGCCTGGCTCGGGAAGGTTTAGGGCAGGCCCTGGTCTCCTCTGACAGGTCTAACAGCTCTGAGGGTTTTCCCTAATAAAATACTATTTAATGTTCTTGGGACTTGAAAAACTCCTCCTATGCAAGAATTACTAACTTTTTGTTTCCACCACACTAGAGGTATGTGTTATTTTAGGTGTGTATAAATATAGGTCCTTCTCTCTCCTGACAAATCTAACAGCTCTGAGGGTTTTCTCTAATAAAATACAACTATTTAATGTTCTCCTTATAAGTATCAATTACTAACTTTTTATTTCTACCCCAACATCTATAGGTATGTTTTATTGTGTGTGTGCACACACATACTATATAATATATATAATTATATATATTAAACAAGCCATTCATTATAGGTAGTTCTAGATTTATGACTAGTTGTATAACGACTATTTGAAGTTCTGAGGAACTGCCCCACAGTTACTTATGACTTATTTTATGAATTATGATGGCCTCATATCTCCAGCTCTGTGATTACATGATCACAGTTGGATGTATGGTAATTGCCTTACCTTTGTCACTGTTTGCAGCATCCTGGCATTCACTTAATGCCTCGACCTAGGGCTGCAACAACTTACGACTGTAATTCAGGGCTCAATTGCAGTCTTAAATTGAGGATTACTGTTATTGATAATGTGACTTCACATTAGAGACGCTGTACTAAAATATCTTCTAAATAATTTTTGAAACATTCACTGCCCTAATAAAATGGAGACATTTCTTCTTGTCCTTGCCCTATCTGAATTTATAAACATATTTTTGATGTAATGCCAAAAACAGGAATAAATTGTTATCCTTATGATTCCATTCCTGAAGGATGGGCTTCAGAGTTCTGAAGTGATCAGAGAAATTTCAAAGGAAAGTTTGGAAACAGGATTAGGTAAACATAGGACAGGTAGTTGTTGACTTACAAGAATTCATTTAGTGACTGCTGAAAGTTACAATGGCACTGAAAAAAGAGACTTATGACCACTTTTCAAATTTACGACCTTTCTAGCAGTCCCTTGATCATGTAATCAAAATTCACTTGTTTGACAACTGATTCATACTTACGACCGTTGCTGTGTCCCAAGGTCATGTGATCCCCTTTTGCAACCGTTTGAAAAGCAGAATAAATACAGAAGCCAGATTCACTTAACAACCATTGTTAGTAACATCACCTACAGTGATTCACTTAAGAACAGTGGCAAGAAAGGTAGTAAAATGGGGCAAAACCCACTTAACAAATGTCTCACTTAACAACAGAAAGTTTGGACTCAATTGTGGTCGTAAGTTGAGAACCACCTCTATCACTCTGAATATTTTTACTAGGGCTAAGACTCCAGACTTTCCTCCTATCTGTCCTTCCACTCCCAGCTCCCAAATTTCTCACTTCTCTTCCCTCCAGAAATAAAGAATACAAACCAGGAGGAGGAACTCAGTGTTACTGTCCTTTGATTGATGGTCCTAAGAACCAATCAAAACTCACTGAATTTCTGGGCGACAGGAAATGGCCTCCTCCTTTCCCAACACAGGGCCTCAAAATCAGGCCTGAGATGAGAGAGGTCTGCAGTCCCTGCTGTTTGTCCTCCTGTAGTTGCCCCTCAGGCTGAGACAGCCCATGTTTTCAATGGTTTGCACACTTTTTGCAGTGGAGACAGACACACAAACACCACAGCCCACAAATAACTATGAATAGGATTATGATGGTGATAAAATACCAGGGCAAAACAAGGCAAAGCAACAGGAAGGAATGGTTACTCTGGATATTTGCCACTTGGGAGCAAACTTTATTTTTTTAGCCTGTGGCATATACATGGACTAGCAATATAGATAGATAGATAGATAGATAGATAGATAGATAGATAGATAGATAGATAGATA
>WNWU01000034.1:2463587-2509507 GCA_012654045.1 Ptyas mucosa | reverse complement strand
ATAGATAGATAGATAGATAGATAGATAGATAGATAGATAGATAGATACATTTCATCTATATTAAGAAAACACAAATACATTAGATCTATGTTCAAATACCAATCTCTAGGCCATTTTACCACTGAAGGGAAGCATCATTTATATTTTAAAAATCGCATACGGTATATGGCCTCAGTTTACAGCCGGTCATGATCTGATCTACAATTTGATGTAGGACCCACATTTTGTGTGAGTTTAAACACCTGTTTGCTGTTTCTGAATTCTAATGCTAATCCCTGACTAAATTGCTCTGACACATAATTTTTCCTCATCCTGTTTAGTTTCCCTTTCTTTTCTGATTTGCTGCTGAGTAATGACAAGCCTTTACATTTTGTTCCCCTGACAGGCCCAACTTTTACATTTACTGCTTAAAGTAAAATCATCATTGAGCTAGAGCAGTATGTGCTGGATAACACACTGTTGAGTCGTGGGAATGAAGAGGCAGGAACAAGGTAGCGCATGACAACAGCTCTTTAATTTAGAGTGAAACTTCAGCTGAAGGTACAGTCAAACAGCTCCCTTTATATACCTTGATGGGCTGGGAGCTGACCAATCACAAATGACATATTGTTTAAACTTCCCGGCAAAACTATATACAACACACACAGTATAATTTTGCTAGGTTTTTAGTTTCCTCTCAATACACTCTACTAAAACAACATCTTAATGAAGGCGGGAAAGAGCTAAAGACTTTAGCACTTCATTTAATTATCTCATCATATTAAATGACCTCTTAGACTTTCCTTTTTATTGTGCCTTTCTCTGTTTTGCAGGACATTATGGTAAAACAGTTGCAGCTCAGTCGTCAGATGCGGTGGATTTACCTAGTGAATGGACTTTTTGAGAAGAATTGTGGAAATGGCAAGTACCATGTTTTCCATAATTGGTTAGTGAGAGACCTATTGAACTCTTGCTCTTGTTGTTCTCATCATATGGCAATAGGAACAACAGATTACACTGATTAACAGATTAGGTTTGGTGTCTCTTAAAAATCTAACATCTCTTCTGTATTTATGCATTCCCTGTCTGTTCAGCTTCCAGAAACAGGAAGATTCATTCTTGTGTTATTGTATTTCATTTTGACAACACATCCTTAGTATACAATATTTGAGTAGGTCGGTTACTGTGGTCCATGGCCTAGAGGAGTGCTTGAGAGGCAGCTGAGATATGGGAAACTTGAAAAATGCTGATAACTTGGAAGTTATCACTAGATAATCAATACAATTTTATTTATTTCAATGTATATAGCCACCCATATGACATATGACTTTGGGTAGTAAGAAATAATTAAAATTAATCATTGAAATATTATCGGCATCATCAACAACCAAAAAATGCATCACACCAGAGGAAGCTTACACGCTCATATGAAAAACTACCCACTGAAAAACATCCTGCCCCAAGACGAGGGGAAATAGCCACGTTTTAATGCCTTGCTACTGCTGCTGCTGCTGCTGCTGGTGGTGGTGATGGTGATGGTCGTGGTGGTGGTGTAGAGATCAGGAAATGGAAGAAGATACATACCACATTGCTTTAGTAAGAGCATATTTTGGAATATTATCTCCAGTTTTGGCCACCACAATACAACAAAGATGCTGAGACTATAGAAAGGGTGCAGAGAAGAACAATCAAGATGATTAGGGGGCTGGAGATGATTAGGGGGCTGGAGACTAAAACATATGATGAAGGGTTGCAGGAACTGGCTATATCTAACAAAGATAAAGAGTATGGGTGACATGATAGCAGTCTTCCAACATCTGAGGGGCTGTCACAGAGAGGTGGCTGTAACAGGTGGAAAGTTACGAAGGAGAGGATCAACCTAGAACTAAGGAGAAATTTCCCGACAGGAAGAACAATTAACCACTGGAACAGGTTGTCTGCAGAATTTATGGCTGTTCTATCAGTGAAGTTTTAAATGGACAGCCATTTGTCTGAAATGGTACATGGTCTCCTGCTTGATCAGGGAGTTGGGCTAGAAGACCTCCAAAGTCCCTTCCAACTTTGTTATTCTGTTAAATTCAGCTTCTAGATGACATTTATGGGCTCTGATAAATGTCTATTCAGGGTTTTACCTTCCAGTCTGTGATTATATGGTAAGTATAGAACCTTTCTTTGAAAAATAAATGCATATTCCAAAAAAGGATCCAGGTTAGTTATTTTGTTTAAGATGTTTATTGAAAAACATCATCAGTGCTCCTTGAATATATAATAAATAATCCCCCAAATTGCTTTTAGTTGGGAAGTGGGGAAGAAAAAAAGGTATAAATTGGCCTCAGAATTGCCCTAGCTAGAGAAAAGCAATTTATAGTGAGCATGTGCCAATAACATTTTGGGGAGCGCTATTTCAACAGAAGGGTTTATGATTCCTAATAGAGAAGGTCAGTCTGATTGACCATCAGACAGAGGAATTAAATAGGATTTTCTTTCCCATTTAGATGGTGATACTGAGGAACAAAGAAGAGTGGAGACAATTTTGAGTTTCTGAGAAACTATTGTGAGTAAAGCAAAGAATGAACTTTCATGGTCCTCCTATATTCTCAATTCTTAGTAAACGTAAATCAATTTTTCCTTTCCAATTGAAAATGAACCAATTAACAAGATTCCTGAGAGCACAATAAGGTATGCTACATTGCCATTCACTTGCGGTAACATTTTTGTTTACAGTTGAATTGAAATCGCAATGCATGGAAATTCTTCGTGCCAGGTTAAGACATGCACTTGCCCTGCCATTTTAGTTGTCTCATTTGTGTATCTTATTATATACAGTATTATGCTGGCGTATGTATTGTAGCAAAAACTTAGCATCACTTACATGAACTTATAGCCTATTAGATACTGTAACCTGAGTACTGGTCTGTAAAATTCCTTTCTGGTAGAATACAAAGTTTATGCCAGCATAGCGTAAACATCTACTTGCTTTATGTGCCTACCATCACGATGTTCCAAGGACAGATCTTCCTGAAGTTGCTGAACAAAATTCCACCTCTTACTAGATAACACACCGGTTGATGCTGCAGAAAGTACAGGTGATCCTCGAGTTACAACAGTTCATTTAGTGACCGTTCAAAGTTAGAACAGCACTGAAAAAATGGACTTATGACCTTTTTTCACATTTAATGACCATTGCAGCATCCCCATGGTCACGTGATCTATATTCAGAGGCTTGGCAACTGACTCACCTTATGACGGTTGCAGTCTCCCAGGATCATGTGATCAGCTTTTGCGTTCTTCTGGCAAGCAAAAGTAATGGAGAAGCCAGGTTCTCAAAACAACTGTGCTACTTCAATCAATCCATCAATCAACCAGAATAGAGCTGGAAGAGATCTTGCTGGTCTTCTAGTCCAGCCCCCTACTCAAGCAAGATATCCTATAGCAGTGATGGCAAACATTTTTGCCATCACGTGCCAAAGTGGGGGGAGTGTGGAGGGGTTGCATGCGCATGTGCCCACACTCACATTTCAATGCGCCCCACCCCCGCGAATGCATGCACGACCCCCCCTATACTCCACCCGCTTTTGGCACAGTGGACCCTCCCAGGGCTGCAGAGTCTTTCTAGGAGCCTGGGGAGGGTGAAAACGGCCTTCCCCACCCTCCCGGAGGTCCCATTTCTCAACTTCCATTGGAACAGAAAATGATGTTTTTCAACCTCTCCAGGCTGCAGAGCCTTTCTAGGAGCCTGGGGAGGTAGAAAAGGGCCTTCCCCAAGGCCTGAAAATTAGCTGGCCGGTGCGTGCATGCGCACTGGAGCTAAGCTAGGGCAATGCTCGCATGCCCACAGATATGTATATGGTAACAGTATTATTACACTGTCTCTCATACAGCAGTGAAAAATAAATGTAGCTAGAAAAAACTAGGGACAAAGACGCTTGGTGAAATTCTGCATTTAATCAAAAGTTCACCCTGTCCCTAAGAAAAGTGTAATGACAATAGGCCTAAAAATAAATTACTGTATATAAAGCATTTTTCTAGTTTTATTGTATACATGTACAATTATTTATCATTCTATCCACCGAATGCTAAAGGAAAATAATCGTGGTCAAGGAACAACTTTATTTAACTGTTGCTTTTATTTTTTAGCACTTAACAATATAGATAAAAAGATAATAAATTGAAAAATCTCAGAACTAACACCAAAACAACAACAATAATAATGATAACAAGAAAAAAACAACAAAAAGACATCCATTCCAGGGGAAAGCGGCTCCATGCAGGGCTGTTTAGGTGGGGGTGATTCTGCCCTCCATTTCCATATCTGTTGTGACCCAGGCCCAAGTAGGTATTATCAGATGCAAACAGTTCGAAACAAACAGACTTTATTAGAACAGATGAGAATTAACTCATTCCCAGCGCAGTCCAAACTAATTCAAGACAAATTCTTCAAAACACAATTCTTCAGCCTTATCACCCACCTTGGTCTAATTAGGCAACCTGCCAAAGGCTTTTCCTGGCAAACAAAACAGGTTTTTCTTGTTCCTCTGCCTCTCTGCTGTCAGCCTCTGGAGGCTTTGGAGTCCGCACATCACTCACAGATGCCCGTGGCCCCATCTCTGCCTCTGACGCAGAGCGCTCATCTGGGCCTTCCCCAGCCTCCAGGATTGGCCCATGTTCTTCCTCAGCCTCTTCACTGTCTGACTCCGCTGCCAGCTCTGCAGGCTGCTGGCGGACCACAACACGGCAGGGCCATTCCCCCGGGTCTGACGATCCAGATGTGGCCATGATGGGAATAAGTCATGGAATGCTTTCACCAAGATAGGTGCATGCACAGAGGTCGCATCCTCCCAGGTGAAGTCCTCTGGTCCATATCCCTTCCACTCAATTAGATACTTGAACCGTCCTTTTAGCCACCGGGGGTCCCAAATGCTGGCGACCTTGTAATCGGGTGGTTCATTTGCGTCGCATGGTGCTGGCTGGGGATGGTCAGATTGGCCGAGTGGACAGGCTGGTCGTTCTGGGAGAAGAAGGGATCTATGGGAAACTGGGAGGACATGCATCGAGCGTGGGAAGGTCAGGTGGTAGGCGACCGGGTTAATAACCACCTCCACAGGGAATGGACCAAGGTACCAGTGGTCTAGCTTCCTGACCAGCTGGTCTGATGGAAGCTGTCTGGTGGACAACCATACCTGATCCCCCACAGCCAATGGCAGCAGCACCCGCCAAGATCGGTCTGCAACTCTCTTATAGTCCTCTTTGGCGTTTTCTAGATACTGTTGCACCAACTGATGGATGGCCTGCAACTCGGATAGATAGTCATTAGCCTCCAGTACAGGGAGTCGAGTTGCGTGAGGGGAAAGAATCGAGGATGATATCCCACATTAACCAGGAAAGAGGTCGTTTGTGTGGAGGTGTGCTGAGAGTGGTTGAACGTGAACTCTGCTACTGCCAAATAGTCCGACCAATTATCTTGTTGCTGGTTCACGAAACAGCGCAGATATTGCTCCAGAATGCCAATAACTTTCTCAGACCCACCGTTGGTGGAGGTCAGGATGCTTCAAGATAGGCTCCTTCATGAATGCCTGTTTCAAGGCCTGGAATGCCTGTTGCTCGGGGGTACCCTACCGAAATGGGACTTTTTCTGCAGAAGCCGAGTGAGGGGCATGGTCCAGACAGCAAAGCCAGGGATAAAGGTCCGATAGTAGTTGGTGAACCCAAGGAGGCATTGGGAATCCTTCACTCACCGAGGAGGTTGCCAACTACACAAAGCTCCACCTTGCTCAGGTCCAAGGAGAGATTCAATGCCCCAGGAATTTGATGGTGGATAGGAAAAATTGGCATTTCTCCAGTTTAGCATATAGATGATGCTCCCGAAGATGTTGCAGGAGCAAGTGTAGGTGCTGTTGATGGGTCTCATGAGGAGAATAGATGAGAATGTCGTCTAAATAAATTACGACAAACTTGTCCAAGAGGTCCCTAAAAATATCATTCATGAAATGTTGGAAGATGGCAGGAGAATTGGTTAGCCCAAACGGCATGACTGTATACTCAAAATGTCCATAATGAGTGCCAAACGCCATCTTCCATTCATCCCCAGGACGGATCCAAACAAGATTATAAGCTCCTCGCAAGTCCAATTTAGTGAACACAGTAGCCTCCAGAAGCCATTCCAAGAGTTAAGGAATAAGGGGCAGAGGATACTGGGTGCGCACTGTGATGGCATTTAACTTGCAGTAGTTGCAACAAAGCCACAAGTCTCCAGTCTTCTTATTCACGAACAGGACTGGGGTGGACAATGTCAATGATGAGAGCCAGATAAAACCCTGAGCAAGGTTTTTGTCCACAAAGTCCCACAACACAGCCAACTCAGGTTCCGACATTGAATACAAACACCCCACTGGGAGTGGAGCATCCAGAATCAAATCAATGGGACTGCGTATGGCCATTCTCGGGGCAATTGGTCCACCTCCTGCTCGCTGAAAACATCCACAATGTGCTTAAGGTCAGAAGGCAAGGACACCCCAGTTGGACCCAGCACCTGGCCTGCAGAGACTTGGCGGGTGTGATACACACACTGCAGGCTCGGAAAAGAGATGAAGTTCCAGGACCAATAGATCTGGGGGTCATGTTTCCTGAGCCAAGCCAAGCCCAAAACTACGAGAAAATGCAGGCCGGAGGTAAAATAAAACTGAATTGCGTCCTCATGAGACCTGATGGTCAGGTGCAAGGGTTGAGTGGTGGCCGTAATAGGCCCAGACAGAAGCACCCGGCCATCAAAGGTCTCCACAAACATGGGAGGATCCACTGGACACCGAGGGACTACATATTTGGCTGCAAACGCCATGTCCATAAAGTTAGTTGTAGCTCCAGAGTCAACCAATGCGTGATCCAGAATCCTCTGCAGACTATTGGACAAGAATATTTTGCCGCCATGATCAAATGGTGGCAGGATCCGGGATCCATGTCCACTAGGCATGACTTGGTGTTGTTCCGCGCCTGACCCAGGGTCTCCCCTAGATCGGGCTTAGGGCGTTTCCCGACATGGTTTTCTGTGGTCTTGGGCCAGGCCCAGGCTCCGACTGTCCTCGTTGCTTCTTGGCGATCCCGTTGTGAAACAGTAGTAAAGATAAGTAGAACCCACCCCTGGGCCAATCTTCTCTTGGCCCTACTCCCGAGTCGTCCTTTTTGCTTTAGCTGCTCTTGTCTTCTGGCAGCTCTTCTCATGGGTGCACTAGGAACAGGCTGCTCCTGTTCCTCTGCCTCTCTGCTGTCAGCCTGTGGAGGCTCTGGAGTCCGCACATCACTCTCAGATGGCCATGGCCCCATATCTGCCTCCTATGCAGAGCCCTCATCTGGGCCTTCCCCAGCTTCCAGGACTGGCCCATGTTCTTCCTCAGCCTCCTCACTGTCCGACTCTGCTGCCAGCTCCACAGGTTGGTGGTGCACCACAACAATACCCTCCGTTGCTGAAGCTGTCCTATAGGCAGACAGAATAACAGAGTTGGAAGGGACATTGGAGGTCTTCTAGTCCAACCCCCTGCTCATGAACACGTTCCCATCATCATGTCTGTCTGTCTGCTGGGCTAAGTAGCCAGCTTCTGGTGCAGCTCATCAAGAATGACGAGACTGGCTCCTTGCAAGTAATCGAGCTGACCTTCGGTGCTCCTGCCTTTTCTCTGCCCTAAGTGTTCTTGGTTTAGGTGCAGAAGGCAGTTCCTCCTCCTCATCACTAACCAGCTGGCAGCTGGGTGCTTTCCCCACCTGAAACCTTAGGGCTGCTCTGCTGCAGCTGTTTTTTCAGCCAAATCACTCTCAGCAGGCTACTCAGAGCCATTGACCAACTCACCTCCTGAGGTGACTGGGGCTGGTTCCTCCTCCTCCAAGCTACCATCTGGAGATGAATCTGAGGAAGCATCTGGGGAAGGAATCAAAGGCTATTATTAGGACCACATTGCTCTTTCAGAGCTACTTGTAATTGCCCTCCGCTCTTCCAATCTGAGGGGCTCATCTTCTGGCATTGTAGCCCTTTGACACTTTTCCTGGGGTTTTCTTGCTAAGGATACTGGAGAGGGTTGCCATTTCCTTCTCCAGTGGACCATGTGGTGTCAGCACCCTTGACTATGACCTGTCTGACCTAAATGGCCCTGCACAGCATAGCTCATTGCTTCATTGAGCTTCACAAGGCAAGGCATTGACCCATGAAGAACGTAAAATAAATACCTCTTCTCATTGAAGAAGGTGGTCCAGGGAGTCCAGGATGTCCTCTTCCAGGCTGCTGAGATCCTCCAGGGTGTCTTCCCCTTCCTCTGGAGAATCCTGTGAACGACAGTCATTCCTCTTTAGCCATCAGAGAAAAAAAAAAATCAGAATTCCTAAAAGAGGGCCTATTGAATGGGGATCCCATTTCCCATTTAGGACACCAGTCCCTGCTACTTTGTGGCAAAGGAACCGATCCCACCAGACCTCCCCAACCAAAAACCCTTTGCCTTTCTTACCCATGGACTGGAAGAAGCCTCCGCATCCTGGTCCCAGCTATCCTCAGATTCTTCCTCCATCAGGTCAGCAAGGGAGTCAAAGTCCCAGAGGCTGCTGGTCCTGGAGCCCGCCAGGACTGTCAGCGAATCCTGCAAATGACACTAGGGTTGCTAAATGCTAAACCTTCTGTGTCCCAATAAGATTCCTATGGCCCTATGAGCCAACAGCAGGAGAGCCTTTCCAAGCCTTAAGCTTAGAAGCATGTCTAGCCCAATGTATCCCACTTCCCATAGCCAAAACTTTCTTACCTCTGAAGACGTTGTATCCACCTCGGGAGAGATCTCCGCCTGCACTGGTTGGTCTTGTGATTCCTGAAATAAAAAGCCAAAGATGCCATCTGTTGGCATATCAAGAAATCCACAGAGACAGGACTTCTTCTTTTCACATGGGGAGGATCTGTCCAGGCCTTACCAAATCAGTGCAGGTCTCCAAACTGGTGGACAGCCGCGGCCTCCAGTGCTCTTGCTTTTCCTCTCTGGGGGGAGAAAACAAAGGGGCCAAAGATCAAAAGTAGCCATGGCCCTTTTACAAAGTGATCATGTGGAGGCTCTAAGAACCCTTCCAGCTGACCTGCCAAGGGGCTTGACCTGCTGGTGAAATTGCCCTGAGTCCTTCTTCCTTTAGCAGAAGCAGAGGCAAAGATGCCTCCCTTCTGCTAAGGTTTCACCCTCAAAAGTGTTACCTACCCTGAAAGACAGGCACTGTCTCCTCCTGCACCTCCCTCCTCCACGTCCCATTGATCCTGAAATAAGAATGCAAATATTCCATCTATTGGCATGTTAACAAATGCACAGAGACAGGGCACATGCCATTGCCAGAGGGAGGAGCTGCTCTGGCCTTACCGACTCAGTGCAGGTCTCCCAAATTGTAGTCAGCCGCGGTGTCCACTTCGGTGTCCTCTCATTTCTGGGGAGAGAACGAAGGGCTTGAGTCATTCTTCTTTTAGTAAAAGTAGAGGCAGAGGGTAGAGATGTCTCCCCTCTGCAAACCTTTCTTCTAGCCCTTCTGCTCAGAATCCCTCAGCTGAGAACACTAACCTCCTTGAAATGAGAGCTGGCCGGACATCTTCCTTCCTGGGACTCCGGGCGGTGGCAGGACCACCCATCACAATCTGCAAGTATCAATTGTTTCATTGAAGGTATGAAACAAGTGAATCTTCTTCAGTTTTCTAGGCTGGCCAGGTTCCTCCCAAGTGGGAATTCTTCCCTTCCCCCACGCGGTTTTGAAGAATGAACCCCCACTGCCCATGTTGCAGAAGCATCCTTACCCCTGGCAAGGAAGAGACGTCTCCATCAGACACATGAAGATGTGTCTCCAATTCTCCCTGCTGGTCATCCGGTTCCTGTGCCTCTTCGGTCCTGACCAAAAGAAGAAGGTGACATGTCAAAGAACATTCATCTAGTTGACCCTCTCCTTTCTCAACCTAGCCAGTCGGCCTGCCCATCTTTTTGCCCCGGAAGCCCCTTCTGGACAGGAAGCCATTTTGGGGAGAGCCTCTTACAGATTCTGCAGTCCATCAATGTTGCCCCACCATACCCAGGGTTTAAGGAGAAGAGGGTGGTACCTGTCAGGAGGCACAGGAAGATCTTCCATGTTGCTCTTCTGGCAACAGAAAAGGTGCGAACACCTTTTCCAGATGTTCTGTAAAGAGAAGAGAAATAGACACGTGTCAGTCAGAAGAGTTGAGAACCATGATTTCCTCCCCCACTGCCAGTTTCTTGGCAGCTGAGATGGCCACACTTACTCTGAAAAGCCTTCTCACAGCCATGACCAACTCGGTGCTTGTACTATCACTGCACGAATGGAGAATGGGCAGCTGTGCAGTGGCTAGTGGTTTTTCAGGGCAACTCGTTCCCTCGGCAACCAGGTAAACAATAGCCATTTTTTATACCTACACAAGGATGGCAGCTCAGCTGGGTCTAGGAGTGGCCGGTGGCTGAATCCCTCGGTAGTCTTTGGCCTCTGGCTTTCATGTGGGAAGTTGTCTGTCCATGAACAACGGAGAAGCACCATCATTGTGGCACAAAGCACAGAGGGAGTCATGGCATCCTAGGGAGGAAGCGACTTTTAGTCAAAGTCCCTACCCAAGGAAGGGCTCCTCCTGCCATCTCAGATAAATGATTGCCCAATTGTTTCTTGAAAATCTCAACAATGGAGCACAAAGAAGTCTTGGAAACAAACTGTTCCACTGCTTAATGTTTCTCACTGTGAGGAAATTCCTCCTTATTTCCAGGGTTGGATCTCTCTCTGATGAGCTTCCACCCGCTGCTCCGTGTCCTTCCCTCAGCTGCTTTGGAGGATCAACACCCTCTTTTCTGTGGCAGCCCTTCAAGTATTGGAAGACTGCCATCAGATCTCCCCTTGGTCTTCTCTTTAAGAGGCCCCAGAAGCTCACTTGCTTCTCTGCTGGGCCCCTTGGGCAATTTGACCTTCCTTTACCCATTGGGCAGCACAGCCTGGCATCTCTTGCTCATCTGTGAATGGGTCCCAATCCCAATGTCTGCTTAGAGGAAAACTTCCTTTCTTTTTGCTAATATAAATTTTCAGATTTGTGAACTCGTTAAACAGATGCCACTCAACCAAGGACAGGGGCGAAGCATTAGGAGGAGTTTCAGAGGTACAACCCCTTATTTCTTCCAGGGACACCAATGGAGGTGAGGAGTACTTGGAAAGGCTCTGCAAATGTTGTCACCTTTCCACTGCAAGCCGCAAAGGATTTTCCAACAGTCCAACACACACACACACACACACACAAAAACACACACCATGTTTCCCTGAAAATAAGACCAGGTCTTATTTTCTTTTGGGCCCCTAAATAAGCACTAGGGCTTATTTTTGGGGGTGTCTTTCCTCCTCCTACCCCATGTAAGGGAAGCCTAATTCTTCTGTTTGCTTGCGGTGGAGCAGGAGGCCACCTGGTAAGCCAATGCTGCCTCTGCAAGGCAGGGAAGTGTAGCTGCTCCACAATGGCTTACCTCAGGACCCCCACAACCAGGTCATTCATGACCCAACACCTGCTTCACTTCACGGTCATGGCACAACCACAGCATTTGGCTTCCTGCTCTGTTGAGGCCGCGTGCAAGTTGTAGTAGTGGGCTGGTAGCCAATTGGGCTCCTGGTGCACATGGTTGTTGGTGCTGCTGCTGTGAGGCAGGTACTAGGGTGTGGATAGTCCGGATTCAGGGGCCCTGAGGTAATTCAGTGCAAGGTGTGTGGGGCTGTTCCACCACCCCAGCCTCTCCTTGTTGTTGCGGCATCGCAAAGAACCAGATGGAATAGGCAGGCAGCTGGTTGCGCGGGCTCTTAAGTATGCTTTACTTTGGGGGTAAGGCTTATATTAGGTACACGTGTAAAAACATGCTAGGACTTATTTTTAGGGTAGGTCTCATTTTCAGGGAAACAGCATGTGTAAATGTATGTTTTTGTGTACACACAGACACACAAGCACACACACCTCATCCATCCATCATCCAGTGGTGAAGTCTGAACCTGTTTGCTATCAGTTCGCTGGCTGTCCATGCATGTTGCATGCCAAGGATGCGCTGTGCATGCGCAATATGCACCAAAAGGTGGCTTGGGAAGGTAAGTAGAACAGCGGGGGATGGGGTGGGGTGGTGGTGAATCAGCTGTGCTGTGTGATTTAGCTTCATTAGAAGATAGCTTTTTTTTACTACCCTTTTGCCCAAACCAGTAGTTTTTATCACTACCAGTTCACCCTAACTGGAGCAAACCAGTAGGATTTCACCCCTGCAGCCATCCATCCATCCATGCACATATATAATGTACTGTATATTGCTATATTGGAAGTCACCTCCATTTTCAATTCATTAATTGAAGATTCCACCCCGACCCGGTTGCATATTAGTCATTTTTACCAAATTCTTAATTTTAATGTTGAATCCTTTCATAGTTTTCCTCTTCCTACAGTTTCATATTGCATTTTTATTAACTGATACTGTTTATCTATTGGTACATTGGAAGTCATAGGCAACTCCCATCTACATTCTATCAAAGCCAAAAAATTTTTTTAAAAAGTCTGTTCCTGGCTGCCTCCAAGTTCTTCATTTCAGCAGTCTCACTATTGGGTGGGAGAGGATTGCCTTTGGTTCAGGGCAGGGATGGGAAATTTCTGCCAGATGTGAAAACTCAACCCAAGGGTATGACCCTCTGGAAAGTCCCCATGCTGACAAAGGCCAGGAGAATCCCAAGAAGGTAGAGGAGCCTTTGGCCTTCAGCTAAATAATTGGCTGAGGAAACTCTTGAATCTATCAGGGCAAAAGAGATTCAGAATTCCTAAAAGAGGACCTATTGATTGGGGATGCCGGACCACAGCAATCTTTTTGTTGCTGGATACATCTCTGGAGTTGGAGAAATCCCCATTCCAATCTCACCTGTCCCTCCGAAAAGTAGACTTTCTACTCTTTGCCTGTTGAAGTCCTGCCTGGAAGAAGCAGGGTGCCGGATCGGATGACCTGGAAAAAGGAAAGGCATAAGCAGGGTGGTTCACATCCATTTAGGACACCAATCCATTGCTCTCTGGTTTCATATTGGTCTTTTTTCCCCCAAGTTCTTGGTTAATGTTAATGTTTTCATTCTTAATGTTGAATTTTTTGATCTTTTTCCTCTTCCTACAGTTTCATATTGCAATTTTATTAATTAATATAATTTATATATTGCTATATTGGAAGTATAAGTAGTATTATCTATGTCATGAATTTATGTTTCAAATAAAGTACACTCTGAAAATGGATTAGGATACCCCAACTGATAATACCAATGAAACAATTTACATTTTATTCAATAATTAGCCTATTTTTAAAGACTATTTAATTTAATCTCTGTTCTGTTCTGGCACTCAGGGAGATATTATGCCCAGCCTCTGCTTGCTATCTCTAGATCAGATTAATGTGTCCTACTCTACATGGTTTATTACCTAAAATTCAGTTGGTACTGAATGCATTAACATGTGTGATCAGTAGTTTGTTTTGATATTGACGCATATTTTTGTTGCAGGAATTTCATTGCTTAGCAGTAGGTATCCAGGTACAATTCAAGGTGCTTGTTGCTAACTAAAAAACCCAGTATGGTTCAGGATTCAGTCCTTTCAGGATCTCTACATGGCCTACAACACTCCTACTATATTTCAAGGATGCAGATATTATAAATTGCAGGCTTCCATACTTAAACTGCTACATTGAGGAAATTGGTCTGACTTCCCATTTATATCATCTCAGACCATTCAAACCATTGCCTGTAGAGTGATGAAACAAACCAGACAGACATTATTTGTAATACCTTGTTCAGTTGCTCTAAAAGGCCATCAAGTTTAGCATTCTGAGCATGCTGGGAACTGGGAAATTAATAAACAGAGTATTAATGAAAGTGTTTGCTAAGCTTCTTTTTACCCAGCTCTTATGATTAAAGTTAAATATAGGGTTTATTATTATTTTTCCAGTTGATTTTTAAAGAGTCCATGTCAGCATGTCTACCCCCACAATCTGGGTCAGTCATTTATGTACAAAATAAGAAACATAAACATCTAATTTCTTTAATTGACTACAGGGGGCAGGCAGTCCTCAGAGCAGTTTGCAAGTTATAAGCCACTTGATACCTTAATTATCCCTTTAATGTTCTATAAGAAAAGTCAATGAAATGTCTATATGCGTAAGTAGTTCCTTCCTGAGAATGCAGTATGTTTGCCAATCTGCACAAATATTAGTTTATTTAACTATTTAACATATCTGTTTCTGTTAACAGCAATACGCATCATAAAAACATTGTGTGGTTATGAAGTCAGTTGGGGATTGTTCTGAAAAACCATAGCTGCCTTTATTTTTGAATGATGAATAATGTTTGCACTCATTACACATTAGAATTAACATCTATTTGATAAGATACCAAATAATATACAGTACACAAATTGAAGAATACCTTCAGAATATTTAGTATGGAAATTCAGCTGCTTTTCAGATTTTCAGGTTTCTGATTAAAACATCTGTGATATACAGGAATTTCTTTTATTAAGCAAAAAGTCCAGGCATATTTGGCATATACATGGAAGGCAAGGTAAAATGATGCAAGTTTTCTTTTTCTCCTTCCTTTCTCCAATTAACAATCCATATCTTTTGGAAATGCCTTCATGCATCTTAGGACATTTTGACAAAAAGAAAAGGAAATTCAAAAATTTTTTTTGATATCAGTTTAGAGTAAGGACTGGCCTTTGGAAAAATTTAGTGGTAATCTTGTAAATGTATTTTATGCTGTTCACAAACCCACAAAACGATTATGGTATACAGAGCTTGTAACATATAACAGTGTCACCATATTCATAAAATGATTTATTGTATATCATATCAAATTTGTTTTCATGTTTACTCCCTAATTTTAAGCCATTTTATTTAATAACATTCAATATTTCTTAAGTCATCCTACTTCATAAAATTCCATCTTTCTGAATTTCACAGCAGGTAGTAATTTACCTGTATGCATGCATATTCCTGCGATATTGCAAAAATAACTTAAGACCTTGGTGCTGATGGGGTCAGATTGCTTCATCTTCTCAGATATGCCTATTTACATTTTTATGGTGGCATCAAAGACAGATATGGAAGAGGCATGTCTCATTCTAAATACTTTCTTTAAGAAAGTATAGATTTTAAAATAACAGTAGTTAATCATTTCAAATCCTGCAGTTGTGTTAATTTGTTGATCTACTAACATGTTTGTGTGTGTGTTTAATTTTTAAAATAAAAAAATTCACATATTTTTGTTATGTGTTTCTTATTCTAGTTTATAAGAATATAGCCACAGTGCTTCTTTCAACTATTTTGTTTCCTTATTTTTTTACAGCGGTGGAAAATTTTGCTTTCATTATTTTTTTTTCTATGTCACGTAATAGAATTTTTGTAATAGATAATCATAAAAATCATCCGCAGCAGCAAATATAACAGCATTTTGCAACATCTTAAACTTTAACAAATATGACATAAGAATCCATATAAATCTCTCCTATACTATATTTGATAGTCTTTATAGTGCCAATAGAACCACTTATCATAAGTGAAACAAAGTATACATTAAGAAAGTACTTATTAAATGCAAAGTATTTCATCTGACAAAAAGAAAAAAGATATATGAGTATGATTTTCTCTGTGACGCTTTACAGAAGCAAAATTTGGATTTTGAAGAAGCATGATAGAAAAGACTTGTGATGCTTTTGAACTATAGTGTTTGTAAAATTTCTTAATAATTTCTTGGTTAGCCAAGAAAACAAACAAATGTGTCATAGAACAAATATTTCAAGAGTTCCCATTCAAGGCCACATTCAAATTATCCTACTTCATACACATTATGCAAACACCTGCTTCTCTGGAAAGGTTATAATGCTGGGGCACTTCCGGTTGAGCCAGCGGCATCGCCAGACGCTTCTTTTGAAGCGCCAGCCCCAGATTCCGTAGAACCGCAAGAACAGCAAAAATCGGCTGTCTTGCGGTTTGGAATCCTTCCCCCCAGGAAGAAGGGGGGAAGGAGAGCAGACGGGTGGGGTAGAGCTCCCTGAGGGCACCAGATTTACCTAATAATCTGGTGCTCGAAGATGAGAGCTCCCCGTGAAGCCTGTCAAAAGCTCCGGACCTGGGATGCCTCTGACTGGGAAGTCTTTCCCTGTCAGAACTAGATGCCGCGGCCACCCCATTAAACAACTTTAAACAAATACCTTTTGAATCAAGTTGGCAGAGCACAAGCTGCACGAAGGAAACAGCAAGTATTTTTTTTTCTCTTTTTCTAACTCCAGGGACTTACTTTCTTAAAAGATTTCTTTTAAGTGGAAAGTGAAAGCAAGATGGCGTTTGAGTTTCAACAGGGCATGAAGAAGTGAAAGTTAAAAATAATTATTGAAAAGCCCCTGTTTGAAACGTAAAACTCCTTTTTGAAAAGTGGATGGAATAAGAAAGGATGTAATAATAATAACTCAAGCAGCAATATAAATTAAAAAGTCTTTTTTTCTTTTTTCTTCTTGAAATTCTTTTTTTTCTTTTCTTTTCTTTTTCCCCGTCCTTCTGGAGGGGAAGGAAGAAGGGGGGCAGGATGGCTGGGCTTCTCGAAAACAAAGAAAGGAAAGGAGGGTTATTTAACTCTCAATGGTCTGAATTTGAGGAAGCTTTGAGTTCAATTACCTCTGCTTTATTGAAAAGAATTGATACTATATTTCAAGCTTCTCAAGCTGGAAACAATGAAATACATGGGAATACTGAGTTACAATCAAGCAGTGGGGGATTGAGTCAAGAGCTGGGAAAGGAAAAAAAACAACAAAAGACCATAGCAGATCTTACAGAAGAGAGAAAGATGAAGGTTGTGCAGGAGCAAGAAGCTCTGCAAGCTGATGACTTGTTTCCAGAAGAACCTATATTTCTGCAAAAAGTTTATAATATTCAATCCCAAAAACCGCAAATCCCTGCTGAAGTTAAAAAAGGCAGAGGGATCAAAGTTAAGAAGAAAGTTCGTAAAAAGGAAAAGAAGAAAGCCTGGAGAAAAGGAAAATAACCCTGCTTGACGAGATGATGGTCCTTAAAAAGCATTGTTTAAATGTTTAAAGATTTTTGAACTTTTGGGGGGGAAGAAAAAAAAAATACTACACAGCAATTCAATGCCAGTTAACCAAGTGATGGACGATGAGGAGGCAATTTATAGTTGTATTGGAATATTTTGAGAAGAATAAACAGATCACAGCAATGCTGGTGTGTTGGGTTGTGAAATATGCCCTGACTTGAAGGAATTGGAACATTTTATTAAGGACTGTGATAAATCTGGATTTAACTGTAAACGTAGAAGTCTCATTGAATATACTAAATCGGAGTTTTCTGTTTGATGGTAATAAATATAAGGCAAAAGGACTATGGATCTAGAGCAATTGCAGTTGATCTGGTGGTTTCCTTAATACGTTTGATGGATCTACTAATCTAGTTTTGACTGGATTTGATGGATATTACTACAATTATAATTATAAAGTCACTCGGGGGGGTTTTTTTTATAAAGAAGCAAATTACTATTTAGGTGGGTAGACGCAAATGATGAAGATATTCTATATGCTGTTGGAAGATGTGAAGACAAGAAGATTAGCAACTGGTTTAATCTAGTATGAAGAATTAAAATGTTTGATATAGTTATTGAATGATGTTTTATCTGTATTGATAAATTTATAAGAGGTTTGATTGTTATACTCCTTTTTTGACTAAAAACTTTATTATTATTGTTTTAAGTGTTTTAACTATAAATGGACCTTGATGGTTTAAAAATGGAGGACGGAAGATTTTATATAGTATTCTATTTTAAATTTGGGGGGGGGGGTTTGTTGTTTTTTTTTGATTGAGGGTTTTTTATTTTTCTCTCTTGTTGGGTTTTCTTTTTCTGTTTTAAATGAAAGAAGTTACAAAATATTTTGTTAGATTGTGTAGACTTAATAATTTGCTAAGTATTAATTAGTTATACTGAGTAATGATAGTTGTGATTACTGCTGTAACTATAAATGGAGACATGGAGATTGATTTTGTCGAATTAGATGGAATGAGAAGAAAAGAAGACTTGCTTTCCTTTAATTTTCTTGTTTAATGATTAGGATCATGATAAGTGTGAAATGGAGTTTAACTTAGAGAATTTGAGCTGTATTTTATTATGTACTTGTATTTGCTCTGGGAAGTCCGGGGGGTGGTGGGGGAGGGGGGAGAAAATGTATGTAAAAATTTTAATAAAAAACTTTTTCAATAAAAAAAAAAGAAAGGTTATAATGCTGGGAAAGGTAGAAGAAAAGAGGAGAAGTAGGTAGATTTAATTACAACAATGATTGTCACGCCATTGGGAGATCTGATGCTTCAGGCTAAAGACAGATCATTCATAGACAATTTATCTGTGTGACTTCTAGGAGCGGACACCGACAGGCTGGCACATAAGTTTTTTAAAAGGGGTTATTTGAATCAACTTCTGGAGACTAAATGGGCATGGCACTCTAGTTTTGATAACATGATTTTTGTCACTTTATTCTTCCAAGACAATACCAAGAAAAAATATATCAATGCAGATCAATATATATATGCAGCAAGAGCAGGGGTGAAATGCTCCAGTTTCAGACTGGCTCGGGCGAGTAGGTAGCGATGGCAGCGGGCAGTTCAGAGAACCGGTAGCAAAAATCCCTTCCCCCTGCCCCCCATGCCCAGCTGAGCCGTGCGATCATCCAAGCTCTGACGATCCCAGCTGAGTTGCCTGCTAATCAGGCAACTCAGCTTGGATCACCAGACCCATTGAAAAGAAAAAAAGTTTTTCCTTTTAAATGGCTCTGACAATCCCAGCTGAGTTGCCTGCTAACAGGTAGCAAAAATCCCTCCCCCCTCCCCCCGTCCAGCTTGCTTATCTTAGCTGCTGGTTGCAACGCCTGTCTTGCTTCACTTGCTGTAAACCCTGCAATCCATTGCATCAGCAAGCAACTGAATCTCCCTGCCTGCAATCAAGCTCATCGGTGAGAAGCTCTATCTGCCTGCCTGCCTTCCTGCCTGCAGGGGTTTCCAACCTTGGCAACTTTAAGACTTGTGAACTTCAACTTCCAGCAAAGCTGGCTGAGGAATTCTGGTTGAAGTCCACAAGTCTTAAAGTTGCCAAGATTGGAGACCCCTGTTCTATTGGGTAAGTTTTTTCCCCCTTTGGGAGCTTAAAAAAAATAGTTAATTGGGATTTTTTTTAGTTGTTCTTTTTTTAGACCCAGCCATTTAAAGTTTAGGAAGTTTTAAATGTAGCTGCTTTTGTATAAAAATAAAATAAAATAAAATAATATTAGTGCACCTTTCTGAGATTTAGTGTGTTTCTGTAGTGTTTCATTCTAACTACACAAACACACAAAATCTCTGCTGACAACAAAGCTGTATGTGGAATTTTGTGTGTATAAGATGTGAAAGTTGGTTTTTTGGGGCTTTTTGTGCCTGTGTGAGGTTCCTGCTTGTTGCAGGGGCCATTTTGGGTCTAGCACAGCTGCTTTTACATTGTGGGTGAGCCAGTTGTGTTGTGTTGTGTTTTGTTAAAACACAACACAACACAAAAAAAGGTTAAAAAAGGGCAAAGAAGTGACATTGACTTGGCCACGCCCACCTGCCCAACAAACTATGCCCACCCAGTCACCTTACCACCAAGCCCCGCCCACTAATTAAACCATGCCCACAAAACCGGTAGCAAAAAAATTTAGATTTCATCCCTGAGCAAGGGATATCATTTGTTGAGTATTTCATACATTAATTTCATGCACTTGTACCCAGCTGATAAAAAAACATATATGCAGAGATCCATTAAACGTCTGCTTCACCTGAATCATCTTTTCTATGCTATTAGAGTCTAATACCATTACATGAAAGAAATAGCAAAACCATGAAGTCAGTATGTATGTATGTATGTATGTATGTATGTATGTACAGTATATTACACTATGTATCTAATATCCTTAAGAAGGGCATAGAAGAACTCCTTTCTGAAATGTCATAGAGAGATACTGCTGCTTTAATGCAGTAATTGGGTTCAACCATCATTAATATAACTATTAACATGGACTGGTTCAGTTTGGCTTGGCATAATCTTTGAAGCCAGCCATTATTGTTTCTCAACTAATGGCTATGTTTTTAGTTCTATGTTAATTCAACTATTGCCACTTGTTAAAAACCTAGAAATAAAACAAACCATAACTAGCAGAGCTAGTGAACCCAACTAGGATATGACAATGTCTTGTGCCTTCTAGTAAGTAGAAGGAAAAAGGAATGGAAGTGGATTCAATTTTCCCATTATCTTTCTTCTTATACAAATTAGATCATATTGTATTTTCTGAAGCATCATAAGATTGAACAACCAGTTCTCTGCCCTAATGATTTCTTCCAACAACCACTTTGCCAAACTGCTCAGAAAGTTAACAACCGGTTCTTCCGAAGTGGTGCGAACTGGCTGAATCCCACCACTAGGTAAAGGGGACAATAATTTTGAAACATTAAACTTTGATGAAAGTGCTTTTGAAAACATTTGAATTAAACAAACAGACCTGACTTTTGTAGGAATATTATTTGTTTAGCATTAAAGAATGTAGACAACTAGATGATTGTACAAAATACAGATAAAGGTGATATAAACCAGCTCATGATGGTGACTGTAACTACAGAATGCTATTCGATATGAAAGCATTAAGGGCACAAAAAGAAAACATAAAAAGCGGGAAAACCTAGCCTTTTTTACTTTCCCTCTTGTAATCAAGACTCTATTCATTTTTTTTTAATTTGATGGATAATTTAAAGCTTGCTGCTGCATGGAGATGTAAAATGGCACTTCAAAAGGCATACTTATTTTTCTGAAAAAGTATTTTTTTAGAACAGTGATTTCGATTCTGAGTGGTTTGACAACTAAGATTCATAGTGATATTGCCAATGACCTTTTCAGATCGTTTTTTAAATGGAAACTCGGATCTTTTAGATGGAGAGTAAATAATGGGGGACTGTGAAAAGAAATTTAGAACAGTTTTTTAAAAAAATAATAAAATGGTAGAGATAAAAGAATGATTTGGAATGTAAACAAAGCCTTCATGTTGCGTAAATACAATTATGTTGTATTTATGCAACATAATAGTGAACAAATAAAAAAGGCAAGAGAAAACACAAGCTATTTTGGATGAGATGAATGGAAGACAAATTAAGTAAATTTCCAAAGAAGATAAAAAAATCTTTTCTGTCAGGGAATTGCGCAACCAGTATCCAAAGGAAGTTAGAGATATTGACATGAACTTATAGTTTTATAAAAATAAATATATTTTACAACTGTATACACAGCAAACTGGAGAGTTGGGCAAACAGGAGCATCATGAGGTAAATCACAGAGTACACAGGGCACACAGAAGAAAAAGGCAGGAAAAAAGGGAAACTCCTCCTCCCTTTCCACAACCATAGCAACCAATCACAGCATAGATTGCCTCATAGAGGAGCCAACTGCTACCAATCAACTGTGTGTTCTGGCTCATTGCACAATCCCACTGCTCCAGCTACTAAATTTAAATTTCTTAACATTTTCTCAACAAATTAAGTTCCTACAGTGAGAATTAAATGGAAATAAAAATGAATTATGCAAAATAAACAAATTGCAAATAAACCAAGGAAGTGGCTGGTATATAAATCTTGAGAAGAAAAAAGAAAAGAAAATGATACAAATTACAAGAGGGAGATACTGAAATAACAGATGCTGTACTGTAGTTACACAAAAAGCATAATCATGAGTATTAATTCCAATAACTGTAAAGGACAAGAAATTTTCATAGAAAAAATAGATGAATATTTAAAGAAACAAAATTTACCAAAGGTTACATAAAAAAAGAATGGATCCATAATAATAAAGGAAGTTTGCAAATATAAACTAAAACAGGAAAGATGTCTGGACTAATGAATTATAGCTTCCTAACTAATGCTTTGAGAATGAACTTTTGCAACCTATACAAAATATGATGAGTTTGGAATTACAGAGGGAAAGATGCCAGAGAACTAAGAAGAGGCTAATATAGCATTAATGTCTAAGGTGGGACAAAATTTGACTTTAATAAGAAAGCATCGGTGGATAACATTATTGAATAATGACTATACAACAATTTTGGTTGAGAGGTTGAATATAATTTTGCAGGAATTTAAGTTTGAGGTTCAGTGTGAGTTTTTATTTAAAACACTGTTAAAAGCTAATATAAGAAATGTGTTGGACATTTTAGAATATTTGCAACAACAAAATGAAAAACAAGCCGCATTTATTTTTTTTACAGAGAAGGCCTGTAACAATTTGAACTAGACTTTCCTGTTTAAAGTTCTGGAAGATATGAATTTTGGAATGGATTTTATAAAATGGGTAAGATCGATATACACTCAAATAATTGTTAGTGGAAAGCTATAAAAATCCTGTGAGATATAAAAAGAGACAAGACAAGGAATGCCTGTTGCCTGTTCTGCTGTTTATTTTAGTTCTTGAAATATTGAATAAAGATGTTAAATATGAAATATTTGGAAAAGTAAAATTAATAAAGAAATTTATAAGACATTGGCTGATGATTTGCTATTGATTCTTAAGGATCCACTAAAGGGATTAAAGGCATCAATGGAAAAATTAAAATAGTTTTTTATTTGTTAAAACTCATTTAACAAATGTCTCACTTAGCAACAGAAATTTTGGGTTCAATTAAAGTCGTACGTCAAAAACTACCCATATAAATGTTTAGCATATTCTCCATTAGAAATTTTATGAAATTTGTGCTTTGACTCATCTTCAGTACAATATGAGCATTTCATATATACTGTATGACTAATAGTGATATCACATTGAATATTGCTATATAACAGGCCCTGTATAATTCTAACGTATTTGTATTATCTCCAAAAGAGACTGAAAGACAACAGCTGCCTAAATGTATGAAATGACTTCATAGGAAAGACAAGATTTGAACTGTACCTCTGAGAATGATTAATTCAATGCTCAGTGATAAATCCAAGATTTAACTATAGAATAGATTTCCCGACACAGTTGAATTAAAAAAAAAATTAGCGGAAGATGAATCATCAAATGCTTCTCTAGGTCAAAAAATGATTTGCTCAGTGAAAACTAACATTTTAAAGAAAGGAGCTATAATGTTCCCACCTTCCTTTTCCTAATATATATTTCTTTAAAGGTATTCCAAATATGGGAAGCTACTGCCATGCTCCCTTACTTATATTGTAAAGTATCATCTAAGGAAAACCGTAGCAGTTTTTTTTAAAAGAAATGTGTCATTCTTAGCTAAATTTTAGCTGAAACAAATTTAACATCAAACCATACACTGAATTATATCTCGCTTTGAGACCACTTTCAATAATGAAATAGTGAGCTAAAAACATTTAAATAAATCAGTCAGTCGGAAGTAAAATATCATTCCTAAGCTTTAATGGACATGATTCATTATTAAAATGATGTACTTCATCATTGCAAAACTTTAGAAATAAGCAGAACAGCTCCAAATATACTTTTTTAACAACCAAAAATTGCACTATATGAATTTAGGTCCCAGTTTAGCTCATTAGTCATGGGGAAAATGTTGCTGTTCTCCTAGCGGAAAAGGGCCTTGGCCTGTAAAACTGGAGCTAACCTGGCTTTGGAAGTCTTCTCAAAAATAGAAAATAAAATAGAAGCCAGTTCTTGGTGGTTAAAAAATCCCACATTTACTACTAATGAGTCAAATGTCTTTACAGAAATACCAGAAATATTGAAAGAGAAAATATTAATGCTCTTCCCTTAAAGTTTTTTTATACTGGAGTAAAAATATCTGGCAAAGCTTTTGAAACTCAGTGGGCCCATCCAGGCAAATTAATATGCTCTCCTTCAATCTGAAGGTGACAGAAAAGCACACTGATACAACTTTCTCTGCTCGTCTCCTCTAAACGAGGCAGGCAAATTGTTCTTCCTAACATCTTTTATGTGGGATACATTAAGGAAAACAATTGATGCTGCTGGTGAAAAAAAACAACACTCACCAATCTTTCTCAATGTGGGGTAAGGTGAAGGTAGGAATTGGAAGGCAAGTTTTGAATCTGTTCCCTGAGATTTTCTATCCCTCCTTTTTTATCAGGACACACACATACTAGCCAAGCACCCATAAATGGGTCTAGGACAACTCGCCATGACCAACTTGTCATAGCCAACTCATTGTGTGACGATTCAACATGGGATAACTCAAGAGAAAAACAAGTCAGTTGCAGTGGGCCTTGTCTTGCTTTAGGTTTGAACTTTTTCAAGTTAGAAGCCCTAAAGTAAGAATTGCCCAGTGCAATTAACTTGTCCTTCTCTTGAATTATCTCACATTGTATTGTCCCTGCAGTGAATTGGTCATGGCGAGTCAGCCAGGATGAGTCGGCCATGGCAAGTTGTCCCATTCCACCCACCAATTCATGATTAGTAGATTATCTCTTTTGATCCATCACTCTCTTGCTTGCCTTTTTTTTTTCACTCATCCTCTCACTTTCTCTTCCTTGATGATCCTCTTGCTTTCCCCATCACACTCTCTGTCACCCATTCTCATTCCCTGCTCTGGTTCTTGCATACTGTCTCCCTTAGTCTGTCTGTCTGTCAGACTGTCTCTCGCCTTCCCTCCCTCCCTCCCTCTCTCTCTTTCTATCTCCACCCCCCTCTCTCTCACATGCAGTGCTCTCCTATACTCTGTCACTCACTCTATTGCATCTCTCTTTTTCTCTAGTTTCACTGGATGCTCCATCACTCTCTATTGCTTATCCTCCCACCCTCTGATGCTCTGTTGCAGTGTTTCTCAAATCCAGCAACTTAAAGATATGTGGACTTTAAGCTCCCAGAATTCCCTAGCTACCTTGCTGGCTGAAAAATTCTGGGAAGTGAAGTCTATATATCTTAAAGTTGTTGAAGTTGAGGAACACTGATCTATTGTTTTGTCCATTGCTAGCTCAACTGCATGCCTTATCTTTCTAATTCTATCACCTTCTCATTCTCTACTTCCTGCCCTATTACTCCTTCATCAACTGGCTTTTATTGCTCACCCTATCTGCTAAAAGCTTCAGCCTCCTTTCTGGCTGTGCCACATGTGCTGTGTCACTCGTGCTGTGCCATTCCTGTGCCATGAAAGGGTGGAAGTCTCCACCAACCTAATCTGTTCCTAAGAAGGTCCAAAGGGCCAGCAGAACAGGGAAGCTGTCAATAGCTACTGTATCATCAGCACGGTCATTGCTAAATTGACAGAAAACAAGCTTTTTGTTAGGAGAAGGAATATTTATAGTTCTCTGTGTGTGTTTGTCAGATAATTCAGACTCAGACTGGTGCGATTGAAGCTCCACATCATGTTTGCATTTTATGTGCAAGAAAAAGAAAAACCAGATGGTTATAGCTACCATCCTGACTTTTTTGGCCCTGTGTACCAAGCTACCCTAGTACTTTTTTTCCTCTCACATACAGTTGTGATCAAAATTATTCAACCCCCACTGAAATTGAGTGTTTTGGCCAGTTTGACATTGATTTTGATCATTCAGTCATCTTGCTTACATTTACATCAAAGAGGCACTTGTAGGTCAGACAAATATAACATAACATTTATAATGAAATAGCCACAAATGTCGTTTCTGTTTTCACATCATTATCAGTTTTATTCAACCCCCAAGTGACATTCAATCTTAGTACTTAGTACAACATCCTTTTACAGTTATAACAGCTTTTAAACATGAAGCATAGCTTGACACAAGTGTCTTGCAGAGATCTATGGGTATCTTCGCCCATTCTTCATGGGCAAAAGCCTCCAGTTCAGTCACATTCTTAGGCTTGCGCACTGCAACTGCTTTCTTTAAGTCCCACCAGAGGTTCTCAATCGGATTTAAGTCTGGTGACTGCGATGGCCATTCCAAAATGTTCCAGCCTTTCCACTGCAACCATGCTCTAGTAGACTTGGAAGTATACTTGGGATCATTGTCCTGTTGAAAGGTCCAACGTCTCCCAAGCCTCAGGTTTGTAACGGACTGCATCACATTTTCATCCAATATCTCCTGGTACTGAAGAGAATTCATGGTACCTTGCACATGCTGAAGCTTCCCTGTACCTGCAGAAGCAAAACAGCCCCAAAGCATGATTGACCCTCTGCCATGATTCACAGTAGGCAAGGTGTTCTTTTCTTCATAGGCCTTGTTCTTCCTCCTCCAAACATAGCGTTGATCCATGGGCCCAAACAGTTCTAATTTTGTTTCATCAGTCCACAGAACACTATCCCACAACTTTTGTGGTTTGTCCACATGACTTTTGGCATACTGCAGTCGACTCTTCTTATTCTTTGGAGACAGCAAGGGGGTGCACCTGGGAGTTCTGGCATGGAGGCCTTCATTACGCAGTGTGCGCCTTATTGTCTGAGCTGAAACTTCAGTACCCACATCTGACAAATCTTTTCTCAGTTCCTCAGCAGTCACACGGGGACTTTTCTCCACTCTACGCTTCAGGTAGCGCACAGCAGTCGAAGTCAGCATCTTCTTTCTGCCACGACCAGGTAGCGTTTCAACAGTGCCCTTTGCTTTGAATTTGCGAATGATGCTTCCTACGGTGTCTCTTGGTATGTTTAACATCTTTGCAATCTTCTTATAGCCATTGCCCTTCCTGTGAAGAGAAATCACCTCTTCTCTTGTCTTCCTGGACCATTCTCTTGCCTTCACCATGTTTGTAACCACACCAGTAAATGTCTAGAAGGAACTGAGTATCACAGTCATTTTAAAGCTGCCTAATTGGTGCTTATTATGCTTGATTGCTGCTCGGTGACATCCACAGGTGTTTTCAATACCTGATCGAAAACACCTGAATGAACCTCTGTTCTTCAGAGTGGTAGTCTTTAAGGGGTTGAATAATTGTGTCAATGAAGAAACCACAAAAGAAACATTTACTACTGTATTACAAAAACAATTGATGTCATTTTAGTTGCATTTGGTTCTGTAAAACGTCCTTGTAGGATCTCATTCTGAATACAATTACAAATGTACACTATAGTCCCTAAACCCCTTTACAGCATTGGGGGTTGAATAATTTTGATCACAACTGTATTTAGGACTCAATCATTCTCCTTTTAAAAATGTTTTCCTCTCTGAAAAGGAACTCATTATTGACATTGTTTTATTTTTCAAAGAAATAAAAGATAATTCTCTTCTTTTCTTACAGGTCTTCCCTGCCCCACACATAAGCAAAACAGAATTGTCCTGTGGGAAGATTGACTCTCAGATAATTATGCCAGTGAAAAAGGTGTGTTTTTGTGTGTAGTGGAAAGGAAACCATTACCCTGTTAACAACACCTGTAGTACTTTTATTGCACTAGATTCATTCCATGATTACAACATTAAATGATCAAAATGAAAGGTGCCAGCAACTCTAATTATCTATGTTTCTTTCTCAACATAGATCCCCAAGGGAAAACCTTTCTAAATGACTAGAGCTTTCCAGATCTTTTGTCCTATTTTATGCTATGCTATAAATGACCTGGGGCATGACCCTTGATATATGGGGTGTCAACTCTATAAAGCAGAGCAGACAAAGAAACCAATGATATATGGGTCAGGATGACTTTTATTGTAAGAGCTTTAATAATAGAGTCTTGCAAGTCTGAATGTGCTTTTCTCACTTTATCTTCATGTGAACTTGGGAGGAGCTTATCTGAAATATTTTCTCCCATTATTTTCTTGGACTGGGCTCAAATTCCTCTTATCTGATCAGTGTCTTATAGTAACTCTTTCTCCTGTCCTTCAAGTCCATTCCCTATGCCTTCTAGAGAATGCCAACTGAACCTCGATTTTCCTCCTCTGAAGAGTTGACATCCTGAACAGTACGTAATCCATTCACATTCTGTTGGGCAGTAGCCAACTAAATACTACGGCAACTCACTGCTTTTAATTATCCCTCAGAACAATTGTAAAATTTGCAGGGTGTAGCCAATATGCATTGAAATCAGGGGTGGGTTCTACTTACCTTTACTACTGGTTCGCATCGTGCCCATGCTCTTTTGCGCATGCGCAGATCACCTATGATGATGTCCAGGTCAGTGGGCGGAGCCTCCCACCAGTTTTATTAGCGGTTCTTGTGAACCAGTCCGAACCGGGGGCAACCCACCACTGATTGAAATGCCACAACATGCTACTAGCTGGCTGTCCTTGGCCAGCTATTTCTTTGCCTTTTTGTCTCTGTTATAAGCTGGATATAATATCTCATGCCATTGACTTCTTGATTTCCCACCTAAAATTCACAAAATAGATCATACCTTTTTTTTCCTGGCTGAGAACCTTAGAGTGGCCTTGGAGGCTATAATCCATAAATTAATTATTGTGAATTGGACAAAAAATTACAGGTAGTCCTTGGACTACAATCATTCATTCAGCAACCATTCAAAGTTACAATGATGCTGAACAAATGGTACTCATAAGGAGTCCTCATAATTGCAGCTTTCACAGTGTTCCATGTGATTTCAATCTCTGATGTTCCCTGCCAGCTTCCTACAAGTGAAGTCAATGAAGAAGCCAGTTGGAAATCAAAAGTCGTCATCATATATGAGATCCTTACTTAAGCAACTGAAAGGTCTTTGCTTAATGATGATAACCAGGACTGCCAGAACTGCTCTGGTTAAGTGACACACTTATGGCTTTATGATAGCATCCCTTAGCAATGGCAATTCTGGTCCCAATTGCTATTGTCACCTAAGAGGTACATGTACATCTTAGTTTTTTAATTTTAATTTGAACTTAATTAAAATTAAATATCATTAATATAAGTACTTTCAAGAGGCAAGTATTAAACCATTTCTCTTTAGAATTTGGGAATAGCTTTTGGCCTTTCTTTGCTTGTTTCATACCAGATTACAGACACATTGTCTAATATGCGCAAATAACCTTGTGGGATAAAATATAATCGTATTATCTGTAAACCAACGGGATAATTTGGCAGATTAATCTAGGCAGGTTGTGAAGGAAAGTCTAAATTCAGATGAAAAATCTTGTGATCTAGAAAGTGCTAAACTCTGTGTTCCTCAAATACCCACCCCCAAACTAAACAGCTAAATATTTGCATCTGTATTTATTTAACATCTCTCTGCTTTAAAACTGGAGTTCCTAATGGCAACCCTATGAAGAGCCTGGAAGATGATGAAATTATCCTTACAATATTTAATTTGGAAGAGAGATGGTATAGAGATTTGTCCCTAATCATGTTGTCAAAATGGAACCAATATTTAATTGATTTTTGAGGGAGAAAGTCATCCATATATTTCTCTATTCATCCATTCATTCATTAATTCAATGCATGTAGATGCTCAATTCACAAATTATGATTCTGTGTGGCTAACACATGATTAAAAACAGCAACAAAATAACCAATGATTGTAAAAGCCTTTGAAACAAAGCAAAGGTCATTGCAGAATGGAAGACAGTAGCATGGAGAGGAGGTAGGATAAACATCACATTAAAGATAAGGTATCTCCAAATTAACCTTATTAGCTTCTGATCCATGGATCTCCCCATAACATTTTCTTGGCAACAGTAGATAAGTGATTTACTGCTGCCTTGTTATAGATTCTGTTTTTTAATTTCTAACCTATTGTCCCAGCTTCTCCTGGTAATTTGCTATCCAGTTGTGCTTCGTTCTTGCAAAATAATGTTGCAGCCATTCTCATTTATGTGCTATAGGAGTCCTCAGTATAGTTATTTGCAGACAGGAGAAACCTTGAACATCCTACATGTCCTACATGTCCCTAAGTCTGCTGATTTCTCAATGGATGCACATCAGTTGACATTGATGCTAAGACCTTTTTGAAAGACTTTTGGCCTTTTCGTTACTCATTACTTATTCTTATTACATTCTTACGTTATTTATTCATGAAATTTAAAGTTATATCCCATCTTTTATGTAAGAGCCCAAGGAAGCCTATATCCTTCACTCATTTTCCCCCACAAAACCCTCTGTGAATTGGATTGACTAGTCCATGAACTTCCATAGTTTAAAGTGGACTAGAACAAGTCTCCCTGCTTCTGGTCTAACACCTTAACCACTGCATCACTCTGGATTTTTGGAGTCTTTTATTTCATTATGCATTTTCAGTGATGACCTTCACATCATTGTGTTTTGATCGCCACTCTTGGCTTATCTCAGTGTTTAAAACTGTATTTCAACTTGATTAAATTAACTTCTGCTTTAAAGCCTCCTCGAAACATCACTTATGTGCTTTTAGATAGGATAAAGATTCCAAGAAGACCAAAAGTTATAGAAATAAAACTCCCTGGTATTGAAAATGGCATTTGCTGTGCATAAATTACGTGGGCTTAAATATTAATCTCCATAGGATCTTCTCATCCATTAGTCTCTCCAACAACTAAGTGCGCACAGCATCAGTATTAGCATGCAATAGTTCTAGAGTTGCACAATACAATGCTCGCTCCCCGAGTGAAAGAACAAGTGACTATTAAGCATAAAAGCTGTCAGTTCCATTAAGCAAAAGAAAAAGAGAGGGATGAAAGAAATGCTAGGTTCCTTTGGCTGGAGATTTTGTTTTGTTTGTTCAGCACATCTGGGAATTGTAAGGGACGAGGCGGATAGGATCTTGCCCCTTTTTCACTGATCTGCTTGCAAACAGGCTCCATGCTAAGGCTTGTCCTCTTCCACAAACCACATCATGAAACAGGCTTAGGCAATCACGCATGTGTATCATCTCATGATGCAAGATATATTATATATCTGATGCATATCAGCCAGCAACCAGGTTGGAGGCTACAGTGTAGTGATAATTGAATTATGGCAGTTGATGAAGGTATAAAGGAGGAATTCACCGAACAAGTTGGTTCATATGGTAGCAAATAATTTCATAAACATGTAAATGCCACTCCACACTGTAGATATATATCTTTATCCTGAATATCATTATGAATATTTTTTTTAATTGGTGACTCTGTTTTTTTTTCCCCATTCTGTCTAGCTGATAAGCTTGGATTTATTTGATTTTTCTTATTTGCATTTGGATGACAATGTAACTAGGAGCAAAAGTAAGGAATTTGGTGTCCTCCAGGAAAGTTAAGATTATTGCTCCCACAAACTTTTATCATTGTCCATGAGGGAGGGCAGATGTAGATGGTCAAACGTAAAAAACATTAAAAGCCCTATGGGAGCGGATGTCCATCGAGACCAATCTTCTTATTCTGACCAAGCCTTCACAGAAGCAAGAAACAGACTCCTCATAAAGAAAAAACCTTCTTTATTTATACCCTGTGAAATATTCATTCACCCACAAAGTCCAGGCAAGAGTCCTGCAAGGAGTTAACTGAAGCAATAGGCCTTATCAGCTTGTTATGATAATTGCAAGGTTGTGAGCTCCCAGTTGAAAGGCTGCAAATTAAGTCAGTTCAAATAAACAAGCCTCAGTTCTGGCACGGCAATCTTTGTCGCAAGAAACACAATGAGCAAAATTTCCAGAAATGTGAACACTGCTATGACCACCACTCCCCTTTCCTCCTATTTATTCCCCATCCAGGGAGGGGTCATTCAGCTTCCATGTTTGTTTTGTTTCCCGAGTTGACTCTTTGTCCTCCATTGTTCACCTCTCCTATCTACTCTGCACATATGTGCATCTGGAACAGGCCCCAGCTGTTCTTCCTCCTCACTCATCTCAGACTCCAAAGGCAGCTGCCTCTCCGGTGGCTTGGAAATGCTGGACGGCCCTGGCTCTATCTCTGTATCCAAAGCTGAGCATCTATCAGAGCCTTTCCCAGGCTCCAGAAGTGACCCAAGTTCTTCCCCAACCTCCTCATCTGAGTCTGCCACCAGTTCCGCTGGCAGCTAGCAGGCCACAATAGTTCTATATTATACAGGAGAAACAAAAGCTTTCAGAAAATTCACTAGCATGGATGGGGAGGAGGCACGGTTGTTTTCAGAGAAAAGCAACTGTCATCAAGAACCGTATCGCCAAATGGTTTGTTCCTCCATGCATTTGTCTGATCTCAGGGGGTGACTATCCCCATAATGCTTGGCAGCAAATTTCACAGTTGAATTACATATCCTGCAAAAAAGCACTTTCTTTGAGAATGTTAAGGAATTACTCTGAATTCTAACATGGTGAGAACTGGAGAAATGTATCCTTATCACTATTTTCCATGCTAGGCATGCTTTTAAATAAGGCTGTCATATTTTCTGCTTTTGCTCTTAGCTCAAGTCATAGGAGCTACTCCAGCCCGTGATCATGTGGTTGACCTTCTTTGCACCTTTTCCAGCTTTGTAATGCAGAATTGTGCAAGGTGTTCAACAGGATAGCTGACTGTTGACCTAGATAGGGTAGTATTAACTGTGCTATTTTAATTACTTTACTATTGATTCTAAGCATGACGTTTCTTTGTTTATTTTGTAGTAATTGCACATAGTTTCAGTGAACTATGTCCAATTTCAAGGTCTCTTTCCTGATAAGTCATTGCCAGCTCAGATTCTGTTAATATACCGTGTGTGAAATTTTGAATTGGTAACTCTTACATGGATGAGTAAGGGGAAAATGAGAGCCAGTTTGGTGTAATGGAAAAAGGCATCAGACTAGAAACTGGGAAACTATGAAGTCTAGTCCCACCTTGGGCCCAAAACTAACTGGATGACTTGGGCCAGTCGCTTTCTCTTAGTTCTAGAAAGAAAGCAATATTGGATACTTCTAAAACTAGCCTACACAGTCTGTAAGAATCAGACATGATTGAACTGATTGAATACAAAAGAAAGGAAATGAAGCTGCAGAATCTAACCAACCAATAACTCCCCACCCACCCCTTTTAAGGGTGGAAATTAAAAATTAGTTAGGAAAAAAAATATCAGATGGCTGTGCCCTTTTGAATTAATTAGTCATCCTTTGTGGCTTCAGAGTACAAATAAAAATTAAAATCTGGTGGCTAACCAGTCCCATTTTGCCTGCAGTTCTAGTCCGGACAGCACCATTTCCGCTTGTTCCAAACCCCACCCAAAGCAGAGTGCATGAGTAGTACTTAATGGAAGGTGCATAACTGAGCTGTTCTCCCTCCCTCCCTCCCTCCCTCCCTCCCTCCCTCCCTCTCTCTCTCTCTCCCTCCCTCCCTCCGTCCGTCTCTGAATCATGTTAAATCGTTTCATTGGGAAGACAAATGCCAGTCAGTTTGATGATGCCACTGAAACCACAGATCCCTTCCAGCATATGGAATCACCACAGACCGCTTCCTGAAATAATTTTTCTCCTCTGCATCTCTTACATCAAAGCTATTAATGATGGTAAAATGCAGTTCACAGCATTGACTCTACAGCTGCTTTTAATGTGGTTGCACTGTTTGTATCCTAAAATGCCTATAATTAACATCAGGTTTATCCAGACATGGAAAACCTCAAGCTGAGATTTGAGTCCTGATTTTTGTTCTTGAGAATAAGAATAATGACATTTTCTTGAAGTAAAATTCAAAGTGAATTCAAAGGGTTCCTACTCCGTGAAATAATAATTTCTTGCAATCCCTTTCTCTCCGAACTCTCTACTCTGCAAGGGGAGGGGGAAAAAAACACAGGTCAGGCACAAGACAATTCTTGCTTGCTTTAATGATGATCACATGATTGAGGGACACTACAAAGGACATAAATGGGCTATGAAATTATTTTTTCAGCACTGTCACAGCTTTCAATGGCTGTTGAATGTATGGTTGGAAAGTGAAGGCTGAATCCAAATTACTTGTCTTGAAATTATATACATGAATTTAAATTAGATACATTCTTCTAACAGGAAAAGGGCCCTGAGAAATAACCTATCAGAGACAAAAGACTTCAAAAATATTTGTTTCACTTCAGCGCATCGGCATTTTTATGTCCATCATCTATAACTATATTTGGTTATGTAAGACTTTTCCTGCAAGGAATAGCTGCACAGTTAAGGCACCTTCTATCTTATCTAGTAAGGTGGAGTTGGCTCCCCATGTGGGACCCCTTTTGAACTCATAGGTCTTGCTTGATGAGCAGGTGAAAGCTATGACCAAGAGGGCTTCTTCATAGCTCTATCTTAGGTGCCAGTGAAAGGAGAATGGACGTTACTTACTAATGCCTTAGTCACCTCTTGATTGGACTATACATGAGGCTACTCTTAAAGAACTCTGTGAAACTACAGCTGGTTTTGAATATGGAGGCAACAGTAGTGATATGGGTACAACCCAAGACACCTTTGTAACATCTCTACTTTGAGTGCTTCACTGGCTGCCAATTAATTTCTAAGTGCCACTCAAGGTGCCAGTAATGATCTTAAAGTCTTCCACCTCTTCACCAAATAGCATTTGATAGGTTTCAGTAGGGCAGGCTCCCCACATGCCTCCCTAGTGAGAAATTGCCACTATGGAAGCCTATTGTTCTAGCCACCTCAACCCAATATTGTGGTTATGACTCTCAGTTTTATGATTATTGTCCTTTTTAATGCAATATGTATTATTGTTTTAACCCCAGTTGCATACTGGGGAGTTATACACAGCCCATGATCAGCTGGCTGGAGGAGCTATAAGCTCTGTAAATAGACAAATTAAAAAATAAATTTCCTGGTGGCATTTATTTTTGTTCAGGCACAGCAAACTAATGGATAGGAAGATGCAAATTGTTAAATAACAACAACAAAAACCCTGCCCCCTTTTCTGTCCCCTAGGATAGTATTCCACGGTGGCAAAAAAATAAAAGAAAAAGAAAGAAAAAGAAAAATCACAATTCTTTATAATTCTCCTTGTAGTTAATGGATGCTTTTTTAAAAATTTAAATAAATTCAGGAATCTTTTTATTCCGCTTTTTTTTTTTTTTGATAGCTAAATGTCCCTGCTACAGCCTTTAAAATTCAAATGACTCCAATGTGGGATTGTTTAAAGATGTCATTGCTGCTACTTGTGCAGACTTTTAGTAATATACTTTTCTCAGAGTTTGAACAGTGAATCTTTGATTAACACAATCCGGATTTAATTTTAATGTTTATAGTATTGCAAAGTAATAAGGGAGTAGGATGTCCAACTTTATTTCCAGCAGAATCTTTGACAAGAATATTTTATAAAGAACATACCTAAGGTTTGGCAAGACAAGAGCTACAGATTAGTTCACATCTCAAGGGTGATTATTACACTCTACAGTTTGAGGACTTTTAGTATGAATTATTTAAGTGATTAGCTATCCTTGAAACCTCGGATGAAAAATCATGTTGTTGCATTTCACCAGGACCTGTTTATCTGTCCTTGAAATAGATGGGTTTTATCTACATTATCATGGCCTTTAAAAGAAACATATTCAGATTTTTTTCTCTATGTAGAGCATAGAAGGCATGGCCTCTTTATGTGTCCTTAGTACTGTACAAATACTCTTATCTGAACAATATTTACTAATGAATAATGTAGATTATAATGATTCTGATAAGACATTCCACCAGATTATTTTATATATTTACACTCAAAGATGTATTTGGTCTGTTCAGCATCTATAAATGCAAGCTAAGTCTTGCTTTTATTTACAATGGAAATAAAAATCCGGATGTGTACAGTACCGTCAATCCACCTCAGGATTTATTTATTTTTTTGGTCTTCCTGATGCCATCTATTATGTCTTCATTTGACATAAGCAATGACTAACAGTGGAATGTCTTTACAGTCTTTTCAGCCATATCTAATGGAATGCAAGAAGCCACAAAAGGCAATTAGATGCTGCAATATTGGCTATAACCTGCATTCACACCAAGTCAACTGGAAGTATGAAGTCATCCAGTCACTTCAAAGATTTCCTTTTCTAGAAAATGAAGGGGAAATTAATGGCCATTCCTTTCAGTGGTTTGTGCCACAGGGCATCTCGCTCTGTTGCAAATCCAGGCAATCTTAACAAAGCTGCTATAAAAACAGTATGATATTAAATGACATTTTTGACAGTGACAAAGAATGTACTTGGTGATGTAAGTTTTGAAGCAGGAAAGAAAACACAACAACAAGATACTTCATGAGAAGACTGTGGGTTCTACTCCACTTTAGGCATGAAAGCCAGCTGGGTGGTTTGAAGCTAGTCACCTAGAAATAAGAACAGCAAATGCCACATACCGGTAATACAGAGGGAACATGTGAAGAGACAGTTCAGCCAAGCATAATTTCATGAATTTTAGTTAGTTTAACAGCAGAAACCAGTTGCCTCTGTTAAATTGATATGTCGAGGCCATTGAGAAAACAATGACCAATAACATAAAATGAAAATACAACGTATCTTTGAAAACTTACTTCCATAGCCACACCAGCTGTATTATATAAGGGAACATAGTATTATTTTCTGGAGAGACAATAAAATCAATCTTAGCTGGTATTTCGTACTGATTTCTGTGGCTTTTTCAGTCATTTATTCTTCCAATTCAAGTTTCAGATTTACTTGGAAGAAAGTAAAGGAAAGATTGCCTTGAAACATCACATGTTTTACTCAGGAACTGAAATAGATATATTCTTTTGGCTCTAGTGTTATTGAATGCAAGTTTTCCCTTCCCATCAATATTTTGTAAGTACAGACTGATTAATGGCAAATCAATTTCTTTTTACATTAGTAAAATGTGAATGCCGTGGACAGGATTTAGAGATCACAAACTGTTAGGTGTGTCTTGGAAGCTTTTCATGTTGTGTTGTGATGGCTCTCATGGCAAACATTAATTTGAACTGCAGACAATTTCACACTGCAGTCTAAATTTCTTTCCCATGCTGCCTCCAGCCATTTCTTGAGCCAATTTAAGAAACTCCATTGTAAGACCTGATTGGTCATTTTTCTACTTTGTAGCAAGGAAGACCAGATATGAAGACAAGATATGAGGACTCCTTGTTTGCTAGCTCTGATAATGTTATCTGGTCTGGTAATGAAATGTCTGCAAAAAACAACAACCAAGCTCAGAGAGCACCAAAGGTTCAACCCTGAGCTACAAATATTCTTCTTTATAAGAACAGATATTTCAGATTGATTGATAGATTTGAAAAAAACCATGTTTTTTTTAAAAAATAAAGGCAATTTTGTAGGTTGGGAGTGAAAAAGCAAGGAGACCACCTTTCACCTATATTGGTTAGAAACAGAAAGGTTACCACAGGGTGATGTAAGGATTATGGTTGAGGATAGTTCATTGATTTAATGGGCCATCACTGGGTCCACCACAAGATTATTAAAAAACAAAGCAAAAAGAGCAAATGTCAACCATTAGAAAACGCCACCAAGGACAAAATGACTTCACGGGGCAGCAAACAGCCACTTAAGGGGAAGGAGCCTGGCAGACTCTGCAGCCAATCAGAGCTAAGGCTGGTATAGAATAGAATGAGACTCTCTGCTCTGAAGGGATTAAGATATCTTGGGTTTTTTAAAACCCTTATTTTTTAACTAAAGCTGAAAGACACAAGCATGGGGCACATTTGCAATGGACCTGGAATGGGAGGACATCACCTATTCTTGCAATCAGGGAACAGTGAGTGGGCCATACAAGTGATGGGCTGAGTACAAAGTGGGGATGTGACTATCAAAACCAGATGACTCCTGGAGTAAGGGGAAATAAGAGAGAATTAGACATGCCCATTAAATGAATCTGAGCCATGTCTTTCGGGAGATTCCCCTTGATTACAAAAAATGAGATACAAAGGATATTTATTCAGGAAGAATCAGAGGAAGCAAACTTTCCATCTGCGCTTCTCCCATTCCTTCATATAGCTTCCTATCATCCTTCCCCTGAGCATCAATAATAATAAGCAAAGCTAAAATAATGTGGATGCTCAGAAAGAAACATAACCTGGGATTAAGACATGACCCCCCCAGGACATAATGGGATTATCTAGCAGCAGGACTCCCCCAGGACATAATGGGATTATCTAGCAGCAGGATTTTGCATTGCAAAATCACCTGGGGACATTGTATCATCCTCCAGGCTTCAACCAAACTTGATTTGGACAAACATGACCCCACATGGCTCCATGGGAGTCTGACTATAGTCAATAGAATACATTTCTTGCCACAGGAACAGGAAGTTCAAGGGCAAGGCCCAAGAGAGGGTATAAATAACCCTCACTCTCCACTCCATGTGTTCAGCTGCCCAGGACCTCAAACCCATATCCTGTCCATCAATAAACCATCTTTCCAATCAGCCGCCATGTTTCCAGTGTCTTTCTCCCCGCTTGGAACTGAACCAGTTACAATTAGTTTAATGAAAAGAAGGACTAGGGGTGATATGATAGTATTCCAATATCTAAGGGGCTGCCACAAAGAGGAGGGGGGGTCAACCTATTCTCCAAAGCACCTGAAGACAGGACAAGAAGCAATGGGTGGAAACTAATCTAGGAGAGAAGCAATTTATAATTAATTAGTGGAACGATTTGCCTCCATAAATTGTAGGTGCTCCAATACTGGAGAGTTTTTAAAAAAATATTGGACAACCATTTGTCTGAAATGTTATATGGTTTCCTGCTTGAACAGGGGGTTGGAGTAGAAGACCTCCAAGGTCCCTTTCAATTCTGTTATTCTGAATACTGTCTAAATTCTATCAAAAAAGAAAGAGATATTTTCTTCCTTTTAAAAAAAAAAGTCTTGTAATAAGTTGTTTAGGGAATTCTTTTCTCCTGTTAATAAAACACTTAAAAGGAAACAAAAATGATTTAAAGCCAAGATTGTAAAGCTATTAATGACTCATAGTAGTCCTTTGCTCTTTTGGAGAGCAAAGGACACAGATGCACTCCTGAAATTCAGGCACACCCGCATCCCAATTACAGCGGCCTGAATGGGGTTGCCTAAGCAACCGAAATATAAACAAGAATTCCCTCTGTGGGAGTTCTGCTGGCAATGCATCATGGGGTTTAGGTAACTGTTTGCAGGTTGTAGTTGGCAGTTACCATGGTAACAAAGGGCCTAATAAGGGAAACCCTCAGGACTGACGTTGCCAACATCTGTTTACTCATCGGTGCCTTGCACGCAAGCTTTTTTCTTCATTCAGCCTGGGAAGAGATGAAAGGAGGAAACACAGGTGAAGACCTTGCCTGGTAATTTCAAGGAAAACTTCCACACCTGAAAAATATTTCTTCCCTGTAGTTTCTGAGACATAAACAGAAAGGAAGGACTTTTAATATCAAAGGAACGGTCCACTGACTACCTGTTCTAAAGGGCTTTAAGTGCGTATAGAGTGGGTGTGTATTAAATGTGGGCGGATGTGATGTGGGTGTGATCAAAAGCTGCAGCATGGTGACATTTCACAAGGACAACTCAGATTTTCCACTGAGTCAGAGAATCATATATATATTCTTTTTTTGGGGGGGCCTGGAACCATTTACATACCCCAAAATGCAATCACCCATATGCCTAAAAGGAAAGGCTGAGATCTGTTATGCCATATTATGCAATTATCTAGGTAGACATATCTTTGAATTCTCAATCTGTCCCACTTAAAAATTTGCCAGGGATAATTGCAATTCAACAATGCAAGGACTGCTACAGGTGTTCAGTTTTTTTTTTATTAAAATCACTTAAATGCAATCACTTAAACATGAGCCAGGTGTGTGCTGCAGCAGCCAAAAAAACTAATACAATCCTTGGTTGCATAAACAGAGGCATAGAATTAAAATCACGTGAAGTATTAGTACTGCTTTATAAAACCTTATTAAGAGCACACCTGGGATATAGCATCCAGTTTTGGTCACCACGTTACAAAAAAAGATGTTGAGACTTTTTGGAAAAAGTGCAGAGAAAAGCAACTAAGACGATTAAGGGCCTGGACACTAAACATATGAAGAACAGTTGCAGGAACTGGATATGGCTAGTCTAGAGGAAAGAAGGACTGGAGGTGATACAATAGCAGTATTCCAGTGTATGAAGGGCTGCCACAAAGAAGAGGAGGCCACTTATTTTCCAAAGCACCAGAAGGCAAAACAAGAAACAATGGACGGAGACTAATCAAGGAGAGAAGCAACCTGATCTTAAGGAGAAGCTTCCTAACAGTGAGGACAATTAAACAGTGGAACAGCTGGCCTTCAGAAGTTGTGGGTGCTTCATCACTGGAGCTTTTTAATAAGAGGCTGGACAGCCACTTGTTTGAAATGTACAGGGTTTCCTGCTTGAGCAGGGGGTTGGACTAGAAGATCCCCAAAGTCCCTTCCAGCTCTTCTGATTCTGATTTTTCTTGGAGTCTATAACTTGAGGGTGATTCTTACTTCCCCTCTGAAGACAGAAAGAGGGCTCTGGCCTGTACCCCAGTCTCTACAAAAACTCCACAACTCTTTCTTCTTCTTTGATAACCTAAAGCCATGGAAGCACGGAAGGGTCACATCACCGAGTGGGTTCCCAGTTTTCCTCTTTGGAAACTTTTCAAGGACTAGACTTACCCTAATCGTAAAGTGGCCATTAATAATTGCCACAACCAAACTTAGTCACTCTACTAGATCTCCAGGTGCAACTGAGACTTGAAAAATCAAAGCTTTTGGAAATGATAGGTTGGATTGCCCTATAAATCCTTAATCCATGCTCTGCTGGGAATTTCTCCTGATTAAGCCCTATTTGCTGCTCCCAAGGAATTAGTCATTCTATTGTCCTCGGGTACTTGCCTGAAGAAAGCAGGTGGGATTTTAGTATAACTGATGGTAGAATTACATTCAAAATATGTTTTTATATGGCTCATCTATCAAGGAGCTCATGGCATTGCTCCATCACTTTATCACCCAAAAAAATCTGTGAATTTGATTTAGCTGAAAGATAGCTATTAATTTAAAACCACCCAGTGAATTTCATGGCTGAATAGGGCTTTGATGCTTTTTTTTTTTTAATTTAAAGATGCAGTTTCGTACTATCTTTTGGACTTTTTTCTATATCAAGTTTAGAATAACAGAATTGGAAGGGACCTTAGAGGTCATCTAGTCCAACCCCCTGCTTAGGCAGGAAATCCTACACCACTTCAGACAAATGGTTATCCAATCTCTTCTTAAAAACTTCCAACGTTGGAGTATTCACAACTTCTGGAGACAAGTTGTCCCATTGTTCCAACTGTCAGGAAATTTCTCCTTAGTTCTAAATTGCTTCTCTCCTGGATTAGTTTCCATCCATTGCTTCTTGTCCTGCCTTCAGGTGCTGTGGGGAATAGTTTGACTCCCTCTTCTTTGTGGCAACCCTTGAGATATTGGAACACTGCTATCATGTCACTCCTAGTCCTTCTTTTCATAAGACTAGACATATATAGTTCCAGCAACCGTTCTTTATATGTTTTATCCTCCAGTCCCCTAATTATCTCTGTTGCTCTTCTCTGCACTCTTTCTAGAGTCTCACCATCTTTTTTACATCGTGGCGACCAAAATTTGATGCAGTATTCCAAGTGTAGCATTATGAAGGCATTATAAAGTGGTATTAACACTTCCCCATGATCTTGATTCTATCCCTCTGCTAATGCAGCCTAGAACTGTGTTGGCTTTTTTGGCAGCTGCTGAACACTGCTGGCTCATATTTAAACTAGGACTCCAAGAGCCCTCTCACAATTACTACTATTGAGCGAGGTACCACATATACTGTACCTGTGTATTTTGTTTTTCTTGCCTAAATGTAGAACCTTACTTTTTTCACTTAAGGGACCCTCAAGGAGCTGTGTGCCAAGGGACTCAAGCAAACCAACTACTATTATCAAAAGAGAAAAATGAAAGAATAGTTTCAGGGAGGGAAAGAGAACTAAACTGTTTAGCAAGTGATTAAACAAATCTCATGTTCTAAAAAGCCAAGCAGAATATAATATTTTTAAATAACGTAAATAGTTAATAAAACATTTAAATATTCCCAATGGTAGGTCCTAATTCAGCTCCTTTTGGAAAAAAATCATCAGGAAGATATTGTTAAAAAAATATTTTGTCAATGCCATCTCATCAATTAAACTGTTTTAGTAGCAGAATATATAACATAGCTTGTAAAACGTATCTTAGTCTGGTTCATATTGGAAAATTTTTCAGAAATATTCTCCTGGTACCGTTTTTTTAAACAATTCAATCCTATGAATCAGTCCCAGAAACAAATCATGTTGCTGATATCAGAAACAAATTTGACTAAAAGTGATCTACAAAATGCACATCAGTTAAAACTTTTGGAAACTTTTTCAAGAGGTGAATGTGTTCTCACAGTCTAATGTAGGTGAGTAAGCCAAGTATGCCTGTAGCTATTTTGTGGTATTTCTATCACGTTGCATAAACTAGATAGTCTGAGTACTAAGTCCCAAGGAAAATGTCCAAGTCAAACACCTTTCAAACTGGATATCTGCGAATTAAGCAAATTCCAGAGTCCATCTTAGCTAGTCTTTTAATAGGACCTCTGTCTTGTTTGACTTCATTTTGCATGGATCTTCAGAAATGTAGTACCTGACTATTCTATGGCATTACTTTTCAAAACATGTCTTTGATTATTGCAGTTTCATTCATGGTTCTCTCCGAACATTTTATTACATTTACCATACATATAATGAAAAGGAGACAAAATAAGAACACAAAATTTGGTATATGTAAAGCCACAGATCCCTTCAAGAAGCATTGTGGGTTTGGTAAAGCTTGGATCAAATTTAATTAAACTATGACAGTAAAAAAAAATGACGTGTGCCGGGAACATCAATTAAATATGCAAGACAATTATCAGCCAAGTGCCATTATGAAAGTCAGAATTGAGGAGGGGGGTTGATATTGCAGTTTATTAAGCAATCGCCACCACCCCACAACGTCTGATTCTTAAGCTCCTGTAGTTATGCAAGAACCTTGACATTCTAGCTCAGGCGCTGCTCAGCATGAATTGCAAATATTATTTTTTGGAAGTTGCAACTTTGAATGTCTGCAAAGCTTGGAATTTGGAAACGAGCTATTTTCATGTCTATGGAAACTTTTTCCTGCATGTTGCCTCCAAGTTTCATGAACAAGAAAAATCATCTAAATGGATATTAAACTTTCTGGTACATTTATGATCCTATACACAATTCCTGGGTTTTAAAAGGATATTCCCTGCCTGGCTTGAATTTCCTGCTTATATATACTGTGGGTTATCAAGAAACCTGGACATATTATTATTATTTTCAGTGGGGATTTACATGTAGGAAGAATAATAATGTCTTAATTGGCAATCCTCTCTTCCTTCATAACAAGAGCTCAGGGCAGTTACTGCTGATTTTAAAAAAACAATCAGGCAAATACATAAAGCATATACAGAAGACTTGGAGACGAGTGGGGGGGATGAAGCAATTATTTTCCTTTGCAGACAAAGAAAAGATAAATGGATTTGTATTATGCTCGGATGCAGCACTGACCCAGTTGTGATTTTGCACTCTAGTTGAGAAAAGTACTGATTTTTACCCAGCCTGTTTTCTGTATTTGAAACTGGGCAGAGGTTAAAGTATCACATGGTGAATTCAAACTGCTTTAGGAAAACCAAAGAGTGAAAAAAGGGTTGTGTGGAAGCAATCTCAGTCCCAGGATTTAGTATTGACTCAGATAGGGAGGAGTATTGTGGTGCCCACAATGCTCCACTCACCGTATAACTGGAACTAGTGAATGATAGAAACCTCCAAGGGACCTTCTCTAAGCTTTGTAATTTGGACCATGGCTGGGAAGGGGGGGGGGGAAGTCCTGGGAATGGAGGGGGTAGGCAGGCCATCAGTAGAATTTTACATATATCATATACAACAGTGGTAGAATCCAATTTTTTTTATTACCTGTTCTGTGGGCGTGGCTTGATGGACGTGGTGTAGCTAGATGGACATAGCTTGGTGGATGTGGCAGGGGAAGAATACTGCAAAATCCCCATTCCCTCCCCACTCCTGGGGACAGATATTGCACAATCTCAATTCCCACTCCACTCTGGGGCCAGCCTGTATTTGCCTGTTCTCCAAACTATTCAAAATTTCCACTACTGGTTCTCCAGAACCTGTCAGAACCTGCTGAATACGAGCAATGCATCATTTCTTTCATGATGTTACAATACACGTGACACCACTTGCCCCTACAGCTTCCAATTGTCAAACTGGAGTCATATTCCCTGTGCATTAATTTCATCCGCAATTACATCAATTGCTCCAGCCATTCTCTCCCCCATCTTAACCCATGCTCCCCACAACTTCACAATCACTGCAACTGTATTAATGCTTCCTCTTCTCCCCAATCCTTCCTTCTCCTGCCCTTTCATTGGGGATTGTCTGTGATCGTTCTTCGCCTATGAAACAGCTTGGTCTTTGAGGTGAGGATTGGTCGATGATCTCTGGAGGGCTCGAGACAGAGGTTGTTCCTCTGTCCTGGTCCTATTAGATCTCTCAGCAGCTTTTGATACCATCAACCATAGTATCATGCTGCACCGGCTGAAGGAGTTGGGAGTGGGGGGCACCGTGTTGCGGTGGTTCTCCTCCTTTCTCTCTGACCAGTCACAGTCTGTGTTGACAGGGGGACAGAGATCGACCCCGAGGCCCCTTGTATGTGGGGTGCCACAGGGATCGGTTCTCTCGCCCCTTCTGTTCAACATTTATGTGAAGCCGCTGGGTGAGATCATCCGTAGTTTCGGGGTGAAGTACCACCAGTACGCTGATGACACCCAGCTGTACATCTCCACCCTGGACCACCCCAACAATGCCCTTGAAGTGATGTCCCAGTGCCTGGAGGCTGTACGGATCTGGATGGGGAGGAACAGACTCAAGCTCAACCCATCCAAGACCAAATGACTGTGGTTTCCGACATCCCGATATAGTCAGCTGTTGCCATCACTGACTATTGGGGGTGAATCACTGGCCCCCACAGACAGGGGTCGCAACTTAGGTGTTCTCCTGGACTCACAGCTATCTTTAAAAGAGCACCTGATGGCTGTGGCCAGGGGAGCTTTCTATCAGGTTCGCCTGATACGCCAGTTGCGTCCCTTTCTGAATCGGGATTCGTTAAATACGGTCACTCATGCCCTCGTCACTTCCCACCTGGACTACTGCAACGTTCTCTACATGGGGCTCCCCTTGAGGAGCACACGGAGGCTCCAGTTGGTCCAGAATGCGGCCGCACAGGTCGTTATGGGAGTGACGTGGCGCTCCCATGTGACACCCCTCCTGCGGGAGCTGCACTGGCTACCTGTGTCCTTCCGGGTGCGCTTCAAGGTTTTGGTCACCACCTTTAGAGCACTCCATGGCTTAGGACCGGGGTAGCTACGAGACCGCCTTCTGCCACCAGTAGCCTCTCACCGACCAGTATGCTCCCACAGAGAGGGGCTTCTTAGGGTGCCGTCGGTCAAACAATGTCGACTGGTGGCCCCCAGGGGGAGAGCCTTCTCTGTGGGAGCACCCACCATATGGAACAAGCTCCCCCCAGAGATACGGACAATCCCGGATCTTCGCACTTTCCGCCGTGCCCTCAAGACGTTTCTATTCCAGCAGGCCGGCCTGGACTAACCTCTTCTAAAACTGCTCTTAAATTCTTAAATCTTAATCTCATAAATTTAGAGTTTTAATTTTAGGTTCAAGACCAAATTACTTAATTGTATTTTAATCAATCTTTAAAATATTTGTATTATATGTATTTTATCATTTGACTGTACACCGCCCTGAGTCCCCCGGGAGTAGAGCCGTATATAAATATAATAAATAATAATAATAATAAAAGGATGATGAGTAGAAACCTGGCCTATGGAGACTGATAGGAGTGTCACAAAATCCCAATAATTGCCAGTGAAGGTTCTTGTTTATGAACATCTCTTTATGGGTGCATGGATATGTAAATGCACATATACAAACACGTGCACATATATAACTATAACTGTCTTATTATATAATAGTTATTTTGTGAATGAAGGCAAATATATGTGTCCCAGGATAATGTTTCAGGATCCAATCTAGGTCGGTCACTGGGAGCAGAGGTTTTGTCTTC